>JAHPZR010051696.1:55000-58942 GCA_019787425.1 Platygyra sinensis | reverse complement strand
TTGAGTATATTCCCAACGAAGTGTGATATTTGAAAATAGTAAGCAGCATTTTTCTTCTCATACAGGCTACTCTTTTATGTTTGAAAATGGATTAGATAGGAAAGGTGCGATTTTTGTCATAGTACCACTTCAGCTATACTTTTTGCTGTAGCAAAATTAGTTATTTTAATTGAGTTAATTAACGTACTGTGGCCGCTTACGTCGCACAGTAATTGTTATTTCCTCGTCCGTATTTTTACTCACTGTGCTTGCAGCTTCAGTGGGGAATAGTGATGGAAATAAAGTGAACTAGCCAAGCCAATCTTCGAGACCTCTATTGTCATTCGTTTTCGTTGATTTTTCTCTATTAATAGTGTGATTTTGCAGGAAATAGTAGTTACTGATACTTGTTACCCTCATAAAATAAATAGATCTTATTAGACGTTTTGTTGTGTAGTATCGAGTATTTTTACGAGTTGTACAAACAAACAAATAAACATACGAACAACGAGCAAAAATTTAAAACGACTAGTAAAATTTATTATCCAACAAGCCAAATTGTTTCGTCCGTGGGGGCGAATTTCGCGCCGGTCCTCTGGAATAAAACAAAATCGCGTGATATGTGTACTCGTTTTGGGCGTGATTTGTACTCTACGAAATTGCAAGTGGAAAATAAAGCCTCTCTCCTCGGTGTTTGGATATAGTACTAAAATGACTGATTGAAACAGGCCCTTTCAGAATTGGTCGGTGATTTTGAGAACATAAAACATGACTATTTCTACTGAAGTTTCTTTAATTTACAGACTTTTGAACCTATAGGTGCTATATTACAATCGCATCTAATAAATGCACGAAATAAATCTCTTTCAGTCGATATGTATTAAAATGAAATTTAGTTGTGTTAACTTTCAAAGCATTCTTCAGCAGGGATGACTGAGTTGTAGTGCTCTCCAAGACCATATGCATGGTGATGATACCTAGAAAATAACATGAAAACAAATACTCAGTTTGTAAACTTTCTATGATTCTCGCCTCGTCCCCAGGCCACTGGCGCTGTTGAATTTGTCGAAGAGCGGCAAACAAGGAGCGCGGTGATTGGCCTAATGCTTTCCGCGAACATCGCCAATCAAAATTCCGTGACTTTTCCCTGGTAAAAACAATATCGTTTTTCTGACCAAATATTGAAACAAAATGTCACAAATAGTAGCGGCGTTTGGCCTCACCTTAACAACCGTTTTTTCGACTTGTTCATTATGAGTGATAAGTTTTCAACCAATTCTCCTTTTTCATTAAGTTAAAATATCGTTGACATCAAAGTGATCCCACCTGTTTCTTCCAGTCTTCAATGATAATAAATCACCCGTATTAAGGGGGCAGTCACGAGAAGTCCTAACTTTTTGTACAAACCATGCAAGAATCATAAAGGCGCACTCTGATCATCAAAAAAAAGGCATCAATTCAAACTCTAAGAGATGATAAGACAACTTTTTGATTTTCCTTCAAATAACATTATCAAACTTGAAAAAGTCGGCCCGACGTTCTCAAGTTATAGACCACTTCTTTCCTGCTCTTCCGTAGCCTAAACAGTTGTCAACAACTTTTGTGACTAGTACGGTGAATTTTATCAAGGTTAGGCAGCTACTAGTGGATTTCCAAATAATACCAATACCTTTATTGGATATTGAAGTTCTTAGCACTAAATCTTGGTGAGAATGCCCCTTTAAATTACAGTGGACCCTCTCCACAAGGGCCACTTTTAGGGAAAGAGGAAAGTGACCGTTGTAGAGAAGTGACCGTTATGGGGTGGTGGCGGTGTAAACACCTTTTTCCATGGGTATTTAAATTCTCCCCGGCTTGTCTGCAAAATGCCAATTTTTGCTGACTTAAAATAGTTCTTTTTTTTTCTTGACCTGTGGCAACCCTGGTGGTTTGCCAAGCGCACCACGCTCCAACCAAAAGAGAGACGCTTGGGGACGAGGTAGCAGTGATTCTAAGCTCTAAAGAGCGTTTTAGGGGCCTAGGAGTTAACAGGTTTCGCACGCGTCTTAATTGAGATATTGTAACCATCAAGCAAGGACTTTCGACACTGAAAACCTATAACGTCCGATTCCCTACCCTCTCTTTCACCTCACACTGGACGAGAATAATTAAAACAATACTGGACAGAGAAAAAATTCCATTCATTCTTCGTCCATTTCACAGCTTACTGAAAAGGGTCGAAAAATTACTTCGTCCTTCATCTTGCCTGGTACGTCCTGACAGGAGACCATTGCTTGGTCCTGGTCTTAACTGGGAGCACTGATTTAGCAAGCACTTTCTGTTTAGATATGAACACTTACGAGAGCAAAATTGGTTGTGAGTCATATTCCTCTCCTATTCTTAAAACAGGGGCATGTGCTTGGTAAACCTCTATAGGCATCTGCAGAGCTTGAGACAAGGCCTGTATCTGTTGGGAAAGCAGAACCACGAGATATAAATCAACTGCTAAAATAACAATTTGCATGGCTGATTCAGTCTGTGAACAGGTTAGCAAGTGAGGTGAAAGGGCGAAAAACATTCAGAATAGCTGGGCGAGTTGAATGCCGTCCCCCGGCGAGGACGCGCTCGGCTCGGCTCGGCTCGGTTTCCACTGTTCTCCGAGTGACTGGTAATCCAGCCTACCCTTGTCCCTGTACCCAATACACTAGAGTCTGTTTACGGGCTAAGCTGATGTGAAAATTCAACACTACTGTATTTACTCGACTAAACACCGCGGCATTCATTACATTGTTTGGGATTCAAGTGCGTCATTTATCCGAGGGCGGCGTTTACTTTAAATCCAACTTATTTCTTGCAAACAAAAGTATGGTAAGAGTAATGAAAGACTGTTATCAATCAAAGCAAATTTCTAAAGCTTGCTTAATTAAGCTGAACTACCGTATACTGTTTTCGTGTTTTTATTATATTCTTTTGAGTTCAAATGTACTTTCTAGGCTTGCTCAAACTTGATTATTATTACTGCTTTTGCTTTCCGAGTTTATTAATATTTCTGCTCTGAATGGGGCGTCTATTTGTGGGCGGCGCTTATTAATGTTTCTGCTGTAAAATGAGGCATTTATGCGAGGGCGACGTTTAAGGGCGGCGTGAAATGCGGCGTTTATTCAAGGGCGGCGTTTAATATTTTTTCTCTGAAATGCGGTGTTTTATTCAAGGGCTGCGTTTTTTAATATTTTTGCTCAAACATTGCGTAAAAGACTAAGTAAAGACGCTATTTCACTCAGTGGGGCTAAATGCCAGGCCCCGGTTGTTCAAAGGCTGGATAACGCTATCCACCGGATAAGTATTGACAAAACAAACCGCGCTATCCACTGGGTAGTGATTTATCCGGTGAATAACGTTATCCAGCCTTTGAACAACCGGGGCCTGAACATTGCCTTACGCAAAAATACGGTGCCTTCAAAGGCAAAAAAATTGACTTAGGGGCGAGTTTTTGGTTTTAATCCTCCGGCATTTTATTTACACGACGTAGCAACAAACCTCCAGATGTCCTCCCCATGTGGTCGTGCCAACGATTTCTTCACAGTAATGAACGAACTGATCTGCAAGGGTCGAATTTTGAAAACACATTAACACTGTATTATATACTACTGCATTCTGCAAGCAGCCATTGAGGGGCGAGCTCAAAATATAATTTACTCTCTCTCTCATTAGCTTTTCATTAACTTTTAAGAACCTTTTCTGGTCACCTCAATGCAATAAGCTCACTGACTGTGGAAAAGTGTAAAAACGGCCTTTCCTATTGATGCACCTTACTTTTCCAACACTGAAAAACAGTCGTTTTCTGCAGTCTATACTTTTTCCATTCTCCGTGAAGACAGTTTTGTATCTTTGCGGTGACCCTTGCATACGGCTGGCGTGCGGGAAATTTGAATTGACCCATGAGGATTCAGCAGGCGGGAAAAACTTTACTGTCCTGACGTCAAT
>JAHPZR010051696.1:45000-50000 GCA_019787425.1 Platygyra sinensis | reverse complement strand
CATGGCAGAGTTATGGATATGGTTACCAGATTATTTTCTTGCTTACCTGGTGTGTACAACTGACCCGTTTTTGAATCTGTTAAGAATGGTAGAAAGTCATCTTGATGGTTCAGCATGTAATCTGCTGCAAGTTTTCTCAATGCTTGCATCTCGGTCTGAAACAAGAATAATATTTTATTACCTTGAGGAAACACCTTAGCTGTTTTAACGGATTCATTCCAAGGTAGAAATAAAAATTCTTCTTACTTAATACCCTACATGTCATTCAAAGATAGTTCCGAGAAATCCAGTAATAGTTCTAGATGAAGACAATATCTCTTGTTTGATGAATTCAATTACTCCCCTAGCCTATTTGCAAATGCAAAGATATGAACATTGGAAGGAGAGATCTAGAGTAGATACTGACAACTGTTGAGATCTCAGAGTTGAAAAACTTCAGTTTGAAAAATCTACACTAATAATTTAAGATGTGATTTTCCAACCACCTTCCCAGTTAAGACCAGTTAATAATTCATTAGCTCAAACATGATGTACTATTCAAATGAGTTTGGAAAATCCTGAGAGGGTTTCTTGAACCTAAGAAATATCATGCTCCAAAATAGGGGAACAGTTTCAAAGGCCACAGCTGGAAGGGGTTTCTGATTAACAATAATATTGCAAATTAAAATTATACCTGCTGATTTCTCCTGGACAGCTGATCAGCAACAGCATTATACAAGCTGACAAAAAAAGATAAATATAAGCAGGAAAAAAACTCACAATAACTTCATTAGCTCTCATAGAAACGTACATGGCAGAGATTCATGGTGCATTTCTTTGGGAGAATCCAAGATTAGATTCTTAAATCTGAAAAAAGATTTTATATTTCTTTTCTTAACAGATTAATCTCAGATCACTCTCATGATCATGGTGAATCAAAGGAACCAAAGAATCCACCTTAGGCAATGATAAACAGGGTCATTTGAGATTAATCTGTTTAAAAAACAAACATAATTAACAAATGGTAAACGCCATAGCATGTACTATTGAGTTATGGTGCACGTGGGAGGAAGCTAAGCACGAAAGAGGCGTAAGAGTCGCATGAGGTGATAGCCAAGTGCAACTCTAGCTTCTTGAGTGCTTAGCAAACTTCCCAAGTGCATCCATAACTCAATAGAACACGCTATGGCGTTAACCATTTGTTTTATAACATTACATTTAGATGGAAGTCAACAGAAGTCTTTTAGAGTCCATACCACGCTGCTCGCGTCAATGTGTCAAGCAATGCTTGCGCTCTGAAAAAAAATATTTTCTTTGACGTTGCTGTTGTGGTTAAAATCAAATCGAAATGTGGTTTATCATGGTCTGTACTCTTGCCGCAACGAGTACGTGTCATTACTCATTTCCCAAGCACTTTTTTTTTCCTATTGTTTCTGCATATTAAGCGAGTTTGTAAAAGTTTTTGAAAGGAAAGTCTGACGCGTACTAGCAGCTCATTTGCATAATGCAGCGCATGCACTTTCAAGTCTGAGTTGTCAAATATTTATTTCGCTATCTTTGATATTGTGGTAAAAAACAAATTGAATGTGGTTTAGCGTGGTCTGTACTCTTATTGACAACGATACGCATCATCACAGTGGTCAAAATGTTGTGGACTCTTGAGGCCCGCAACAAATTAAGCTAGATCACAAAGCGCGCGCTTTGCTTTAGTTACTGAGTACGTCAGCAGCATATACCCATGGGCAAATAGTAAATCATGGTGAATTAGCCAATCAGAGCACGCGCTTTGCTTTAGTTATGTTATAAAGTCCATTTTCGGATTTAAGAATCCAATCTTGTATTTTCCCAAAGAAAAGCAACATACCAAGATTGTGACTTCCTCCATAATTAATTCTTAAGATCATAATCAATTTTTTAGATTACAAGTAGTCCCCTTTGCTTAGTCCCTCAAGCATGATCCAAAAAAGCCCTATAGCAAGATAAAAACATTTTCTTCCAGTTTCTATCAAGCTATATAAAAATGCATGAAAGTTTAGAAGAGCTCACAAATGTTAATTGTGAAAACACTCGCCTATCAGGTTGTGTAATGCTACATACCAATTTCCATCTGGAGTGATCTGAAGAGAGAAGAATTCAATCTTGTCAATAGTTGGTGATTATAAATTGCAGATACAGATACTCATGTTCATCAAAAACAAAAATCATACCCCTGCCCATAATGAGAGGTTTTTGAATTGGAACCCCTCCATTACCCTTAGGAAATTTAGCATTATAGTTGCCTTTTTAAAACTCTTGCTCGTGAAAGTTGCCTCTCTTTAAAATTACTATTACTATTAGCCTTCCTTGAGGTAGCAATTTAGCAATTGGCTGTATTCTGGAACTGCAGTGCCCTCTGACATACCTCTTTTATGGATAAACATTTAGCTGCTAAGATTTCTTTGAGTTTCTCAGCTTCCACATTGCGTGCACTGTGCACATTTTCCAGTTCAGCTTCAGCAATTCTTTCTTCTCTTTCTCTTTCTTTAGCAGCCTTTTTGTCCTTGAAACAACAAAAACCCCAAATAACATTAAGATAACCATTACACATAGGTGTTAAACAGTATTTCAGATTAAAAGCTGGTTTTTTCTAATTTTTCAATAATTAATCATCTGGAGAATTTGGCTTAATCAAATCAATAATTAAATTACTTCTCTATCATTTAAAGGGGCTCAGTCACATTTGAAAAGCTTAGCACAACTTTTCAAATTCGTTGTTTGCAATCCGCGTCAATCTTCTCCATCCTTTTAAACCATCCTTGTTCCTTTATGGTTAACTATCGTCTCTTTGATGTTTTTCTATCTTTACAAAGTGTTATTTTTAGGTTTCCTTCAATTTAACGGTTATTTTTTTCGATGTTCAAAATAACTCAAGATGCCGTGACTGAGCCCCTTTAATGAAGAACTTACCCTTCTTTTCTGAGCCTTTGAAAGTTTTGATTGTGGTTCACTGTTATCTGTGTTTAGAGACATCACTTCTATCTCCTTGGTAACATCTTGTCCTTGACTATTTTCTTTCTACAAATCAAACATTTTATAATGGCTGACAAACAAAAATAAAAAATACAACATAACAGGCAGGCAACTACATTTCCGTGATCACAACTACCATGGTTTAACTGAAGGCAATTTAAATAACGAAATCATGTTTGATCTCCACTTTCATACTGGGGCTGGCTATTACAGTACATGCATGCAGGAATGCAGAATTGCCTCCTCTGACAGCATGGAAACAATTCATTTTGTGGGTGATGCTGTTGCTTAATTATTAGAATGCTGAAAATGCTAAGTCTGCTAGAAAGCCTGAGATCAATGTATGGTGATCTTAGACGATCCTTCAGTGCTCTCTTCCACTGACAAGTACAAATTAAGGGTGACTTTTCCAGCCAATACCTAAATTATTAAGTTCATGCCATTGCTTACTGACAACTTTCAATTGTGGAAACCTGCATAGCTCTTTATTTGCAGCATAAACATGCACTATACATAAATGTACTACATAAAAGATGAGTTACTGAGAATACTCACTATCAAAGTCATTTTCCAATACTTCAAGCTCTTTCTTGTGCCTGCTAGTTTAATTCTTCCTCCAGCTTTGCAATCCTCCAAAGCAACTTCCTTTTTCTTCTTTTTGTCACCCTTTGGAACAGAATGTTTCACAACGACTGGATTTTGGCTGCAAAAATAATACTTCAATAAATAATTTATTCAAAAATGGTACCGGTACATTTTTCATGAATACAATTCACGCGTAGCTAGTTTAGCTTAAACTAATTAATTTAGAACGTTGTTTTGATAAAGATCTACAGATCATGAAGGAGACACATTGCAAAACTGCAAGGAAATTTAAAGAATATTTTGTTTCTGTTCGCAAATTATTTAAGTCTTCAAATCGACACTGGCAAAACAAAAGAATAGCTTTGACCATTTCGCCCTGCCTTGGGAGCAGTTGGTTTCTCCTACGCGCAGGAGAAACCAAATGCTCGCAGCGTGAACCGACCCAGGTGCTACCGATGCAAAATGTTTAACAGAATGTAGCGATCTTGGAATCATAGAAAGTCGAACAAAAGAATACACCAACAGCATTGAAAAGTGAGATATCAAGAATGCAACAACACCTTGGAAGTTCTTTCGCTTCCTTTTTGTGCCTTTGAAAGGCGAGTTCTAACGACGATTCCTCTTCCTCATCCGCCATGTTTGTTGGGATCACTGAGATGCCATTACATGAAGCTTCGAAAAAACCTCAGATCAACTTGAGCGTATTCTCCGATTCATTAACCAGGTCTCCCCCAAGTCTTTAGCGAACGTTTCACCAACGTCGTAGTGAAGATATGGAAATTCTTTTCTGATTTTGTTGTAGGGTCCACGTATGGACCGTCAAAAATTGCAAAGCCGGCTGTATTTCAAGCCGTCTTTGCGGGGTATTGGGAAAAGTTTTTCAATCAGCAATAACCGCGCCTCGGATGAACCTCACTGGCTACGGTAAATGCCACTGCGCAAAGCTAACGAACTATAGAACTTTTGAGGATCATAATGAACGCGGACAGACGACAATTGTGGGACAGCATGGATGTCACGCACCTTTTATCCGTGAAACACAATCTTGATATTTCCTCACTAGGACAAACGTCAAAGCTACAATTGGTCTTTCGGATTATAATTTCCCTTTAATTCAGTTTCTGATTTAAACTGTAATGGACGAAGATCACGGGACAGATATTAAAGTCGATTTAGTCCAATCTGTGACAGCGCCTGCGCATTCTATTCCCTATGCGAAGACGATCATTTGCATTTTTCGTATTAGGCTTCTTCTTTCCAAATTGCTTACAATTGGAAAATTTACTGCGATGATCACTCTTCACATGCATTCATCTACAACCGCAGTACAAATATGAATTGTTTCATATATACTTCACTTCACATCATTTCTCATCACGGGAAGGTATGAACCAGGTAATGGGCTCCTGTATGAACTCAACAATTGA
>JAHPZR010051696.1:37500-40000 GCA_019787425.1 Platygyra sinensis | reverse complement strand
GAAGGTTCTCGAGGAAATATACTTTAAAACAATTATCCCCAGTGTAACGCATGGAATTTCAGTATGGGGAAATTGTTCTCCTTCTGCACTGAACTCTCTAAACCATATTCATGCAAGAGCAGCTCGTATTGTGAATAACCTCGATTCAACGATGGCCGATGATACATGTCTCATGAAATCCGACTGGCTGCCCATCTCTTACTTCTATAAAAAATCTGTACTGTTTCTCTTGCACAAAGTATATTATGGAACAACGACCCAATCGATATGTGAACTGTTTTCTAAAAGAGTTTCTCCCAGATCTTCTCGTGTTCCTAACCAATTTAATATCATTAGATTTAGATTAGAGACTGGCAGGAACTCCCTACGATACAGAGGCCCTGTTATTTAGAATTTTGTAAATAGACTTAGTTAAAGTACCCTGAAAGTTTTTATTCTTTTAAACAAATTTTTAACGTGAATATGTTTCAGTTGGTAATTTTAGTGTATGCATTTCAAATCTCTGTGTATTAATTTTTTGTATTCGCTAATAAACGTAATAAAAGAAACAGTTGTTCAAAAATATTTATTGTGGCGTATTGACAATTAATTAGCGGTCCGAGCTTGTATTGTTGTAATTTCAATGTAGAGCTGTCCCATGGGTTTCTCCGTTCGAGTTCGGTCAATATGCAAATCTAGGGTTAAAAGTGGAGTTCAGTGCGTGACTAACGGCGCGGAAAACTCGAGCACTTAGCTAAGAATTTAAATTCTCTCTCTCGTCAGCACAGCTGAGAATAAAAGCACTGATAGATTCTACCTAAACCAATCGGGGTTAAAAGATCCCGATTTCGAAAATCGGAGAACGGTTTCAAACTGAGAAAGCTAGAGAACCTTATTACGCTTTCAAAAAATTTGCGCTTGTCAACGTTTCCGAATCACGGACAGTTAAACAAGCGCTCAAAGCAGTTTAAAAAACATGGCCGCTAGTGAAAAAAAACCATCTTCATGATAAACGTTTCGAATTAACTGAAAGTCTCGGAGATAGACTTTCGCAGCAAAGCGATTACAAGAACGATACCGCTTTCGTTAAAATTGCGCTTTTATATTTTAACACGTAAGAGATTTTTTTCAATCAAAGTTCGCTATTAGCGGGCAAGCCCAGGCAACCTTATTGTTTGTATTGTACTAGAGTGAGGCTTATTAGAAAAACCTATACCGAATTAGTATGCAGGAAATCCATGCAGGAACGCATTTTACCTAGACAGTTTGAATATTAATGACTTAACTCTACCTAACTCTACCTGGCTCTACCTAGATCCGGCTAATTCTGACCCTCTATGACTACTGAAATGATTTCGCAAAAACAGGAAGTGAATGTCCATTGATGATCTTCCGTGTAAACAAAATGGCGTCTGCAAGACCTGTAATTTGGCTTCCAAGTACAGAAACGTTGTTCATGGAATTAAGAATGATGATTACAAGGGTCACAGCAACAACGAAACGCTACAGCTACTCAGTTCGATTCTTCAGAGTTTTTTCTTTCGACAGACTGAAGAATACGCCGAAAGAAGAATCTGAGAGGGATATGGACTGGTTTGAGGAGTCCGACTACTCAGCCTATTGTAATGATAACAAGGAACAGGAAAGTTAGAAGACCACGGTTAGTACTTGCCCGAGAACAGTTGGAAACTTTACATGGAACCGTGGTCTTCCAACTTTCCCGTTTCATTGTACTTATTCCATGACACCGTTTCTATACCTGGAAGCCAAATTGCAGCTCTAGCAGACGCCATTTTGTTTACACGGAAGATCATCAATGACATCACTTCCTGTTTTGCGAAATCATTTCCGCTTCCGCATCTTTTATTTCCTCATCTTTTATTTTCACTTCTTTTAAATAAAACATCTTTTAGTTGTATCGGATATCTTTTAGCAAATTTGAACATCCTTTTGTTTTACCAAACATCTTTTAATTGTGTCGGACATCTTTTAGTTTTATCGGACACCTTTAGCTTATTGATTTATTGCGCATAACATTCATATATGCAACATAACAAGGATATATGCAAATTCGAAATTTTGTCCGTAAAAGGCCTTCATATACTATATTAAACCTTAAAAATTACATATATAAAAATTACAATAATAACCTAGAACTAATGTATACAAATAATACGGTATTCACTAAGGACAAACATATAAATCTAAAAGTAAGTGAAATGATCCTTTCTGTTAGCGACAACTGTTGCCCCTTTGTCAAATGAAAAATTGTCAATAATCTTAACATATTCACGTAAAATTTGTTTAAAAGAATAAAAACTTTCAGGTACTTTAACTAATCTATTTACAAAATTCTAAATAACAGGGCCTCTGTATCGTAGGGAGTTCCTGCCAGTCTCTAATCTAAATCTAATGATATTAAATTGGTTAGGAACACGAGAAGATCTGGGAGAAACTCTTTTAGAAAACAGTTCACATATCGATTGGGTCGTTGTTCCATAATATACTTTGTGCAAGAGAA
>JAHPZR010051696.1:27500-32500 GCA_019787425.1 Platygyra sinensis | reverse complement strand
CCTCACGGTTTCCAACGAAACGCTTGTCATCTCAACTAATTTATTTCTGTTGTTTTTCACGTTACCAGGCACCAAAACCAATAGCGTAGCTCCCTCTTTCTGAATATAAAAGCACACCCCCCCCCCCCCCACAGCCCACAAATCGAGTCCTCGATTTCGCTCCGACAAAGAGCCAACTCTAAACGTCAAGCTTTTCGAGTCTCTCTTACGGTGGCCAATTCACATTATCGCAACCCAGTTGATAAAACCAAGATGTCTTGTAATATACTCCCACCGACGCAGCACCCACAGTTTCTTTAAGAAACTTACCCCTGTTAGCCATGAAGCCGCACATTGTGGAGCGCAATGGGTTGAGTTCATACAGGAGCCCATTACCTGGTTCATACTCTTCCCGTGATGCGAAATGATGTGAAGTGAAGTATATATGAAAACAATTCATATTTGGTACTGCGGTTGTACGATAGAATGCATGTGAAGAGTGGATCAGCGCAGTAAATTTTCCAATTTGTAAGCAATTGGAAAAGAAGAAGACCTAATACGAAAAATGCAAAATGAATCGTCTTCGCATAGGGAATAGTAATGCGCAGGCCGCTGTCACCAGATTGGACAAATCGACCTTTAATATCTGTCCCGTGATCTCCGTCCATACAGTTTTATCAGAACACTGAATTAAAGGGAAATTATAATCCCCCCCCCCCCCGTGTGCAAAGACCAAATTGTCGCTTTGGACGTTTGTCCTAGTGAGGAAATATCAAGAGTGGTGGTTTCATCGGATAAAAAGGTGCGTGGACCTCCATGCTGTCCAACAATTGTCGTCTGTCCGCGGTTCATTATGGATCCTCAAAAGGTCTCGATGTTCCGTTAGCTTTAGCGCGCGTGGCATTTACCGGGGGGGGGGGGGGGGGGGGGTAGCCAGTGAGGTTCATCCGAGGGCGCGGTTATTGCCTGATTGACAAAACTTTTCTCCAGATACCCCGCAAAGACGGGCTTGAAATTACAGCCGGCGTTTGCGAATTTTTGACGGTCCCATACGTGGACCCTACCAACAAAATCACGAAAAGACATTCCATAATCGTCAACTACGGACCGTTTGGTGAAACGTTCGCTAAAAGGACTTGGGGGAGGACCCTGGTTAATGAATCGAGAGAATACGCCTCGAAGTTGTTGATCTGAGGTTTTTTCGAAGACCTTCATGTAAATGGCATCTTCAGTGATCCCGACAAAACATGGCGGTAATGAGGAGAGAGGAATCGTCGATTAGAACTCGCCTTTCAAAGGCACAAAAAAGGAAGCGAAAGAACTTTCAAGGTGCTAAGGTGTTTTTGCATCTCTGATATCTCGACTTTTTCAATGCTGGTTGGTGTATTCTCTTTGTTTCGCATTTCTATGATTCCCAGATCGACTACATTCTGTTAAAACATTTTGCATTCGTGAGCACCTGGGTCGGTTCCACGCTCGCGAGCATTTAGGTTTCTCCTGCGCGTAGGAGAAAACCAACTGCTCCCAAGGCAGGGCGAAATGGTCGAGAAGCTATTCTTTTGTTTTGCCAGTGTCTCGATTTTGAAGACTTTAAATACTTTGCGAACAGAAAACAAGAATATTCCTTTAAATTTCCTTGCAGTTTTTGCAATTGTTTGTCTCCTTCATGATCTGGAGATCTTTATTCAAAACAAACGTTTCTAAATTAATTAGTTTAACGCAAACTAGCTACGCGTGAATTGTATTCATGAAAAATGTACCGGTACCATTTTTGAATAAATTATTTATTGAAGTATTATTTTTGCAGCCAAAATCCAGTCGTTGTGAAACATTCTGTTCCAAAGGGTGACAAAAAGAAGAAAAAGGAAGTTGCTTTGGAGGATTGCAAAGCTGGAGGAAGAATTAAACTAGCAGGCACAAGAAAGAGCTTGAAGTATTGGAAAATGACTTTGATAGTGAGTATTCTCAGTAACTCATCTTTTATGTAGTACATTTATGTATAGTGCATGTTTATGCTGCAAATAAAGAGCTATGCAGGTTTCCACAATTGAAAGTTGTCAGTAAGCAATGGCATGAACTTAATAATTTAGGTATTGGCTGGAAAAGTCACCCTTAATTTGTACTTGTCAGTGGAAGAGAGCACTGAAGGATCGTCTAAGATCACCATACATTGATCTCAGGCTTTCTAGCAGACTTAGCATTTTCAGCATTCTAATAATTAAGCAACAGCATCACCCACAAAATGAATTGTTTCCATGCTGTCAGAGGAGGCAATTCTGCATTCCTGCATGCATGTACTGTAATAGCCAGCCCCAGTATGAAAGTGGAGATCAAACATGATTTCGTTATTTAAATTGCCTTCAGTTAAACCATGGTAGTTGTGATCACGGAAATGTAGTTGCCTGCCTGTTATGTTGTATTTTTTATTTTTGTTTGTCAGCCATTATAAAATGTTTGATTTGTAGAAAGAAAATAGTCAAGGACAAGATGTTACCAAGGAGATAGAAGTGATGTCTCTAAACACAGATAACAGTGAACCACAATCAAAACTTTCAAAGGCTCAGAAAAGAAGGGTAAGTTCTTCATTAAAGGGGCTCAGTCACGGCATCTTGAGTTATTTTGAACATCGAAAAAAATAACCGTTAAATTGAAGGAAACCTAAAAATAACACTTTGTAAAGATAGAAAAACATCAAAGAGACGATAGTTAACCATAAAGGAACAAGGATGGTTTAAAAGGATGGAGAAGATTGACGCGGATTGCAAACAACGAATTTGAAAAGTTGTGCTAAGCTTTTCAAATGTGACTGAGCCCCTTTAAATGATAGAGAAGTAATTTAATTATTGATTTGATTAAGCCAAATTCTCCAGATGATTAATTATTGAAAAATTAGAAAAAACCAGCTTTTAATCTGAAATACTGTTTAACACCTATGTGTAATGGTTATCTTAATGTTATTTGGGGTTTTTGTTGTTTCAAGGACAAAAAGGCTGCTAAAGAAAGAGAAAGAGAAGAAAGAATTGCTGAAGCTGAACTGGAAAATGTGCACAGTGCACGCAATGTGGAAGCTGAGAAACTCAAAGAAATCTTAGCAGCTAAATGTTTATCCATAAAAGAGGTATGTCAGAGGGCACTGCAGTTCCAGAATACAGCCAATTGCTAAATTGCTACCTCAAGGAAGGCTAATAGTAATAGTAATTTTAAAGAGAGGCAACTTTCACGAGCAAGAGTTTTAAAAAGGCAACTATAATGCTAAATTTCCTAAGGGTAATGGAGGGGTTCCAATTCAAAAACCTCTCATTATGGGCAGGGGTATGATTTTTGTTTTTGATGAACATGAGTATCTGTATCTGCAATTTATAATCACCAACTATTGACAAGATTGAATTCTTCTCTCTTCAGATCACTCCAGATGGAAATTGGTATGTAGCATTACACAACCTGATAGGCGAGTGTTTTCACAATTAACATTTGTGAGCTCTTCTAAACTTTCATGCATTTTTATATAGCTTGATAGAAACTGGAAGAAAATGTTTTTATCTTGCTATAGGGCTTTTTTGGATCATGCTTGAGGGACTAAGCAAAGGGGACTACTTGTAATCTAAAAAATTGATTATGATCTTAAGAATTAATTATGGAGGAAGTCACAATCTTGGTATGTTGCTTTTCTTTGGGAAAATACAAGATTGGATTCTTAAATCCGAAAATGGACTTTATAACATAACTAAAGCAAAGCGCGTGCTCTGATTGGCTAATTCACCATGATTTACTATTTGCCCATGGGTATATGCTGCTGACGTACTCAGTAACTAAAGCAAAGCGCGCGCTTTGTGATCTAGCTTAATTTGTTGCGGGCCTCAAGAGTCCACAACATTTTGACCACTGTGATGATGCGTATCGTTGTCAATAAGAGTACAGACCACGCTAAACCACATTCAATTTGTTTTTTACCACAATATCAAAGATAGCGAAATAAATATTTGACAACTCAGACTTGAAAGTGCATGCGCTGCATTATGCAAATGAGCTGCTAGTACGCGTCAGACT
Source organism: Platygyra sinensis (assembly GCA_019787425.1). Lineage (NCBI taxonomy): Eukaryota > Metazoa > Cnidaria > Anthozoa > Scleractinia > Merulinidae > Platygyra > Platygyra sinensis. Next base: position 28,474 of record JAHPZR010051696.1, on the reverse strand, counting down.
TTCCTTTCAAAAACTTTTACAAACTCGCTTAATATGCAGAAACAATAGGAAAAAAAAAGTGCTTGGGAAATGAGTAATGACACGTACTCGTTGCGGCAAGAGTACAGACCATGATAAACCACATTTCGATTTGATTTTAACCACAACAGCAACGTCAAAGAAAATATTTTTTTTCAGAGCGCAAGCATTGCTTGACACATTGACGCGAGCAGCGTGGTATGGACTCTAAAAGACTTCTGTTGACTTCCATCTAAATGTAATGTTATAAAACAAATGGTTAACGCCATAGCGTGTTCTATTGAGTTATGGATGCACTTGGGAAGTTTGCTAAGCACTCAAGAAGCTAGAGTTGCACTTGGCTATCACCTCATGCGACTCTTACGCCTCTTTCGTGCTTAGCTTCCTCCCACGTGCACCATAACTCAATAGTACATGCTATGGCGTTTACCATTTGTTAATTATGTTTGTTTTTTAAACAGATTAATCTCAAATGACCCTGTTTATCATTGCCTAAGGTGGATTCTTTGGTTCCTTTGATTCACCATGATCATGAGAGTGATCTGAGATTAATCTGTTAAGAAAAGAAATATAAAATCTTTTTTCAGATTTAAGAATCTAATCTTGGATTCTCCCAAAGAAATGCACCATGAATCTCTGCCATGTACGTTTCTATGAGAGCTAATGAAGTTATTGTGAGTTTTTTTCCTGCTTATATTTATCTTTTTTTGTCAGCTTGTATAATGCTGTTGCTGATCAGCTGTCCAGGAGAAATCAGCAGGTATAATTTTAATTTGCAATATTATTGTTAATCAGAAACCCCTTCCAGCTGTGGCCTTTGAAACTGTTCCCCTATTTTGGAGCATGATATTTCTTAGGTTCAAGAAACCCTCTCAGGATTTTCCAAACTCATTTGAATAGTACATCATGTTTGAGCTAATGAATTATTAACTGGTCTTAACTGGGAAGGTGGTTGG
>JAHPZR010051696.1:0-25000 GCA_019787425.1 Platygyra sinensis | reverse complement strand
TCGTCATGTAATCGCAACAAAATTTCAGCCCGGTTTGCCGGGTTGAAATTTCAGCCTGGGCTGAAATTCGCCATGTAATCAGGCCCTAAGTTGACTTTTGCGCATTTCCATCTGTGAGGTAATTTCTGCGATTTCAGTTTCTTTCTCGAACTTCATTTGTTATATTTCGCGTTGATCTAGCGGGATATTTCTGTCGTATATTGCCATTTTTGTGCTGCATTGTTGAAGATCTGCTCAAAAAGAGACTTGCTGCCTTTTCTCAACGAGTTTCGTCGCTCTGAGTTTGTATCTGTTGATATTCTCTGTCGGTGGCACGATTCTTTCCATGAGTAAGGTAACAGTTTCTAGATGCATTTTTAGGAATTCTTCTGAGTGCTCGAGCTTAGTCGATCTGTTGCTCTTAAGGATTTTTTCTCATCACGTCACTTTGATGAAGCCGTGGTATTTCTTGGAGAAGGATTGGCTTGATCAGCTGTAACAAAACTTGTATAAAATTAAGTAAAAGGAAAAAGTAATCAAAATATCGATTGATGTTTTTTTTGGTCTCTGCTTATTGATTTAACTAATATTGCCAAGCTTAGCTTAGTTCTTCGGCTCCTCCGTGTTTATTGCTCTCAAGAAATCAAGATGTTTCGTCAGACTTCACTTCAATCTATATCAGAAGCATATCATGATAAGGTTTGCTAGCTTTATAGGGAAAACCACATAAGTCGGGATAGAGGCGGGTTGCTTCTGTCTATATATAAACTAAGAAGGGACCCACCTCTATTCCGACTTATGTGGGTTTCCCTCTAAAACTAGCGAATTTTATAATGTTGGTAGTTTTCGGGTTTATGCTGGCATTGCTTATAAACTGAATCAAATGATATTTTTCTCTCTGTCGATAGTCCTTTTTTGTTATTCTAAAATCTTTAGTAGGTATGCTTATCCATTGTAGCTTTGTTATGTCTTCATCGCAATAGAGATTCTCAAACCTATACGCTTTTTGTGCGAAGAAAGATTCTAGATTCAGTTTGCCCTAAAAGCGCGGCCGAGTGAATCAGAATATCTCTGCAACAATCTTAGTTTTTGCCGTAATAATTATAACTTGATGACGGGATGAGGACCTGTGCGTGCCAGTGCTCAATGCGATAAACCTCCTGGAAGTCAATTTACTTCATTTTTGGCTAGTTTGTGGAAAACGTTTCTTGTTTGGTCATGTAGCTGCTAAGGTGCGCACGCAAAATTTGCGCCGAGATGGCCCTCCTCTCTCTCTCTCTTTTTTTTTTTTACATTCTACCAGCAAGTGTGGAGAATTTAGCGAAAGAAACATAGACGATGAAGCGCGACCTTCAGTTCGGCACCTGACAAAATTACGGGCAATCTCAAACTAAGAGGACAAGTAGCCTTATATCGGAGCTCCGGTGGCTCAAAGGGCTGCTAAGCAGAGCACCATACATATAGGTACATGACCATATGCATGCGCAGAAATAAAAACCCATGCAACTCTTTTTTCATGGTCAAAATAGCTAGCAGCATGCATCGCAGGCGCGCGCGCCCAACGACGCAACATGGCGGCCATACTCCAGCTACAGTGACATCCCGCTATAACGAAGTGTCACGGTACCGAAAAAATGTTCGTTGTAGCGAGGTCTGCGGTATAGCGAAGACCCCGTGATAACGAATTATCTGGTTAACAACAAAAATATTCGTTATAGCGGGGTAACCAAGCTGAACCAAGCTGAACAATGGGATGTACACCACGCAAAACAGTCTACAGACTTGCGTGTGAACAGCTACATTAATATAAAGCAAAGCTGGCCAATAGGAGTCGTGTTTGGCTTGTCAACCATTTGCATCATCATGTCGTTTTTACTGACTGCGAGCGACAGGACAAAATATTCGTTATAGCGGGGTTCGTTATAGCGGGGTTTATTTCCACATATTTTACTGTAATTCTGCCAGGCTTTTTTTGATGTTGGACATCCATGTTATGGTCAATTGACCGTGACCTGTCAAATCAAGGGATTCGCTGACCTGTATCACGTGACCATATCGCGGGCTTACGTTTAGATCTCATCGAGACCCAGAATTTTATAGAGTTGATCGCTCACTAAGCAGCGGGTTTCGATTGGATCACGGGCTCAACCGAAGCTAAGTTGTTTTAGTATAAATTTACTGTAGTCTATTGTGAATCCGTGAATTTGATTGGCTATATTACCGTTTTCTATTTAACAATTACATTATGAGCTCGAGATTTCTATCGCGCGATAGAAATCGAGAGCGAATAACCTAATTGTTTTAGTATAAATCTACTAGTCGTTCAAAACTTAATCTAAATCCTTTTCTCAACACTTTGAAAACGCCAAGAAACGGCTGCGCCTCGTTGACTATCTGCTCGTAGAAAAGGAGGGCTCGTAGTCTAATTGTTAAGTAGTCATGGCCGATTAACGCTAACCCAGGATTAAAAGTTCACCGTACAATTTTTTTTTCTATTATAAAGATGTTTTTCACTGCTTATGTATTGTGTAGTTTGAGGTTAGTGAAACAATATAAACCAGGAGGGACCTCCTGATATAAACAAAGAACGTGCTTGCATACGGTGGCTGAGCCCGCAGTAAGTGCGGCAGTCAAAACTTAGCTGTCCTACCAAAACGACACGATAACAGCCATTTTCTTCGCTGCTAGCTAAAATGAAGACAATTCTTAAGTTGCTTTGGCCTATTTTAATAATTAACTAGAGATTTGGGGGTTTTAATATGATGACAAACAGCACATTTTGTTCAAAATAAGACAACTTTTATCCTACATGGCGACACTCGACGAACTACTATTTTTTGGCGCCAAATTAAAAGCTTGGAGACACAAGATGTTTCAAAATTTTTCACTTTTGCAATGTGATATGGTTTTGGGAATTGTAAATCCCTTTTCTTGATTATTTAATGTCATCTCCAATGAGAAAAGTTGCCTGATTTCAATACCTTTCCTCTCAACTTACATTGACGTCAGGACAGTAAAGTTTTTCCCGCCTGCTGAATCCTCATGGGTCAATTCAAATTTCCCGCACGCCAGCCGTATGCAAGGGTCACCGCAAAGATACAAAACTGTCTTCACGGAGAATGGAAAAAGTATAGACTGCAGAAAACGACTGTTTTTCAGTGTTGGAAAAGTAAGGTGCATCAATAGGAAAGGCCGTTTTTACACTTTTCCACAGTCAGTGAGCTTATTGCATTGAGGTGACCAGAAAAGGTTCTTAAAAGTTAATGAAAAGCTAATGAGAGAGAGAGTAAATTATATTTTGAGCTCGCCCCTCAATGGCTGCTTGCAGAATGCAGTAGTATATAATACAGTGTTAATGTGTTTTCAAAATTCGACCCTTGCAGATCAGTTCGTTCATTACTGTGAAGAAATCGTTGGCACGACCACATGGGGAGGACATCTGGAGGTTTGTTGCTACGTCGTGTAAATAAAATGCCGGAGGATTAAAACCAAAAACTCGCCCCTAAGTCAATTTTTTTGCCTTTGAAGGCACCGTATTTTTGCGTAAGGCAATGTTCAGGCCCCGGTTGTTCAAAGGCTGGATAACGTTATTCACCGGATAAATCACTACCCAGTGGATAGCGCGGTTTGTTTTGTCAATACTTATCCGGTGGATAGCGTTATCCAGCCTTTGAACAACCGGGGCCTGGCATTTAGCCCCACTGAGTGAAATAGCGTCTTTACTTAGTCTTTTACGCAATGTTTGAGCAAAAATATTAAAAAACGCAGCCCTTGAATAAAACACCGCATTTCAGAGAAAAAATATTAAACGCCGCCCTTGAATAAACGCCGCATTTCACGCCGCCCTTAAACGTCGCCCTCGCATAAATGCCTCATTTTACAGCAGAAACATTAATAAGCGCCGCCCACAAATAGACGCCCCATTCAGAGCAGAAATATTAATAAACTCGGAAAGCAAAAGCAGTAATAATAATCAAGTTTGAGCAAGCCTAGAAAGTACATTTGAACTCAAAAGAATATAATAAAAACACGAAAACAGTATACGGTAGTTCAGCTTAATTAAGCAAGCTTTAGAAATTTGCTTTGATTGATAACAGTCTTTCATTACTCTTACCATACTTTTGTTTGCAAGAAATAAGTTGGATTTAAAGTAAACGCCGCCCTCGGATAAATGACGCACTTGAATCCCAAACAATGTAATGAATGCCGCGGTGTTTAGTCGAGTAAATACAGTAGTGTTGAATTTTCACATCAGCTTAGCCCGTAAACAGACTCTAGTGTATTGGGTACAGGGACAAGGGTAGGCTGGATTACCAGTCACTCGGAGAACAGTGGAAACCGAGCCGAGCCGAGCCGAGCGCGTCCTCGCCGGGGGACGGCATTCAACTCGCCCAGCTATTCTGAATGTTTTTCGCCCTTTCACCTCACTTGCTAACCTGTTCACAGACTGAATCAGCCATGCAAATTGTTATTTTAGCAGTTGATTTATATCTCGTGGTTCTGCTTTCCCAACAGATACAGGCCTTGTCTCAAGCTCTGCAGATGCCTATAGAGGTTTACCAAGCACATGCCCCTGTTTTAAGAATAGGAGAGGAATATGACTCACAACCAATTTTGCTCTCGTAAGTGTTCATATCTAAACAGAAAGTGCTTGCTAAATCAGTGCTCCCAGTTAAGACCAGGACCAAGCAATGGTCTCCTGTCAGGACGTACCAGGCAAGATGAAGGACGAAGTAATTTTTCGACCCTTTTCAGTAAGCTGTGAAATGGACGAAGAATGAATGGAATTTTTTCTCTGTCCAGTATTGTTTTAATTATTCTCGTCCAGTGTGAGGTGAAAGAGAGGGTAGGGAATCGGACGTTATAGGTTTTCAGTGTCGAAAGTCCTTGCTTGATGGTTACAATATCTCAATTAAGACGCGTGCGAAACCTGTTAACTCCTAGGCCCCTAAAACGCTCTTTAGAGCTTAGAATCACTGCTACCTCGTCCCCAAGCGTCTCTCTTTTGGTTGGAGCGTGGTGCGCTTGGCAAACCACCAGGGTTGCCACAGGTCAAGAAAAAAAAAGAACTATTTTAAGTCAGCAAAAATTGGCATTTTGCAGACAAGCCGGGGAGAATTTAAATACCCATGGAAAAAGGTGTTTACACCGCCACCACCCCATAACGGTCACTTCTCTACAACGGTCACTTTCCTCTTTCCCTAAAAGTGGCCCTTGTGGAGAGGGTCCACTGTAATTTAAAGGGGCATTCTCACCAAGATTTAGTGCTAAGAACTTCAATATCCAATAAAGGTATTGGTATTATTTGGAAATCCACTAGTAGCTGCCTAACCTTGATAAAATTCACCGTACTAGTCACAAAAGTTGTTGACAACTGTTTAGGCTACGGAAGAGCAGGAAAGAAGTGGTCTATAACTTGAGAACGTCGGGCCGACTTTTTCAAGTTTGATAATGTTATTTGAAGGAAAATCAAAAAGTTGTCTTATCATCTCTTAGAGTTTGAATTGATGCCTTTTTTTTGATGATCAGAGTGCGCCTTTATGATTCTTGCATGGTTTGTACAAAAAGTTAGGACTTCTCGTGACTGCCCCCTTAATACGGGTGATTTATTATCATTGAAGACTGGAAGAAACAGGTGGGATCACTTTGATGTCAACGATATTTTAACTTAATGAAAAAGGAGAATTGGTTGAAAACTTATCACTCATAATGAACAAGTCGAAAAAACGGTTGTTAAGGTGAGGCCAAACGCCGCTACTATTTGTGACATTTTGTTTCAATATTTGGTCAGAAAAACGATATTGTTTTTACCAGGGAAAAGTCACGGAATTTTGATTGGCGATGTTCGCGGAAAGCATTAGGCCAATCACCGCGCTCCTTGTTTGCCGCTCTTCGACAAAATTCAACAGCGCCAGTGGCCTGGGGACGAGGCGAGAATCATAGAAAGTTTACAAACTGAGTATTTGTTTTCATGTTATTTTCTAGGTATCATCACCATGCATATGGTCTTGGAGAGCACTACAACTCAGTCATCCCTGCTGAAGAATGCTTTGAAAGTTAACACAACTAAATTTCATTTTAATACATATCGACTGAAAGAGATTTATTTCGTGCATTTATTAGATGCGATTGTAATATAGCACCTATAGGTTCAAAAGTCTGTAAATTAAAGAAACTTCAGTAGAAATAGTCATGTTTTATGTTCTCAAAATCACCGACCAATTCTGAAAGGGCCTGTTTCAATCAGTCATTTTAGTACTATATCCAAACACCGAGGAGAGAGGCTTTATTTTCCACTTGCAATTTCGTAGAGTACAAATCACGCCCAAAACGAGTACACATATCACGCGATTTTGTTTTATTCCAGAGGACCGGCGCGAAATTCGCCCCCACGGACGAAACAATTTGGCTTGTTGGATAATAAATTTTACTAGTCGTTTTAAATTTTTGCTCGTTGTTCGTATGTTTATTTGTTTGTTTGTACAACTCGTAAAAATACTCGATACTACACAACAAAACGTCTAATAAGATCTATTTATTTTATGAGGGTAACAAGTATCAGTAACTACTATTTCCTGCAAAATCACACTATTAATAGAGAAAAATCAACGAAAACGAATGACAATAGAGGTCTCGAAGATTGGCTTGGCTAGTTCACTTTATTTCCATCACTATTCCCCACTGAAGCTGCAAGCACAGTGAGTAAAAATACGGACGAGGAAATAACAATTACTGTGCGACGTAAGCGGCCACAGTACGTTAATTAACTCAATTAAAATAACTAATTTTGCTACAGCAAAAAGTATAGCTGAAGTGGTACTATGACAAAAATCGCACCTTTCCTATCTAATCCATTTTCAAACATAAAAGAGTAGCCTGTATGAGAAGAAAAATGCTGCTTACTATTTTCAAATATCACACTTCGTTGGGAATATACTCAAGTTTTTAACATATGCAAATTGGCCAAGTGATGATGTCATTTACTCAACTAATTTTGATCAGATATGAAGAAAGATATCTGAGGCAAATTGTATCAGAAATGTTTGCTTCTTTGCAGTTGGATTCTAGTCAATGTGCTCCACAATACAGGCTTAACAGTTTTGTTACTATGACAACATACTGGGTTCCAACCTCCACATTATTAAAGGCTTTTCTGGCCACTTTTGGCGTTCCATTTTGATCTTTGCTTATTTACCTCATATGCATGATCAAAAAAAATTGATCATAGTACCACTTTGAGACGAAATCTGCTAGCAAATCGTGCAATTTCAGTGTTTTGTGGACAGACATCTTGTTCTAGAATAATTTTACGCATTTTATAGTCCATTTGTTTAATTTTCTTAAAGCTAAAGATCTAAATAGTTGCCCGAAATAACACCAAACACAATTTACCATGAGAACTCGAGAACATAAATTTCAAAGTCGAGAGAAATAGTGCAAACACAAGTAAAATTTTCATTTCACCAGTACTTTCAAGTGTTTCATACAAAGTTCAAAATTTAGTTTTGACATTAAATTTTTGATATTGTTAGAAATGATTTTTTTAGAAGATATTTCATTGAACAGTCGCACAGAAGTTTCCAATACAATGTAAATAATCTTGCCACAAAGATTTTGTCCATTTGTTCCTCGAACTCCTGGTGGATTCCTCTGAAGTTCTTCTTTCAACCGTAAACGCAACCTGTGATCAGGCGATCGTTTTTTTCTCGGCATGGGTGTAGGAGAGGTAAAAAAAGAACGCTGTATAAAAAACACGCCTCATCACACGTTACAGTTAACGTGAGATTTATGCGAATTTTCTTGCCATTCTCTGGAATAGACGAAAACAAAAATTATTTATTTCTGTAAGACTACAATTTGGAACCCCTTTCAAGAAGTCAAAAAACTTTGCAGTTCTATCCAGACTGTTTGTCACACATGATATGTCACAGATTAAAGTGAATTTTCTTTTCTAAAAAAAGAAGTATTGTTCTGAATCTTATGCTTGGTCTGTTTGATTGCGCTTCCACTTGATCTTCAGTCATCCTTAAATAATGACCATCATCAAATGGATTATTATCAGGATTTTCATGATTCCTTTTCAATCTGTGCGTGCAGTGGCGAGGCCAGGTCGGTGAAATGTGTTTTTACTTTTCTTTCTCTTCTGGATTCGCTCCAGTCTCGTTTTGTTCAGCTGGTCCCCCGTCATCTGGCTTCATGGCTGGGAAGAAGAGCACCTCCTAAAACAGACAGAATGCAAGCTTAATCCTGTGACCCTGAATTCAAAATGGAAGTTCTCCTTACAGATCTTCATACATATTTATAGGTATTAACTGCGAGAATTTAATTATAACGATCAACGACTGATCTCTTATCTTGTGATACCGCTATCTCACGTTCAGGAAAAAAGAAGTCAACCAAATTTAAGCTGTGAACATCGGGTGCATTGCCACAATGAAGTGAGATAACGAATAAAAATTGTCAAAATGAGCTCTTCTTGTTCTGCACCCTCCCCTTCCTATGAACTGTATAAATTATTTCGCCACAATGATAGCAGTTTAACAGCTGGTTATGCAGTGGGGGGGGGGGGGGGGGGGGGGCGTTGCGTCCGGCGCACGCGCGTGCAAAGAGCGAGTCAGAAAGCAACGCGATCTGGCGTGGAGGAGTCTGGTGCAGAGGCGCTTTTCTTACAGCTTTGCCCCTTGCGCGTATTCTCCCCAAACGTTCACTCCAAGGCTTAGTACTCCCTGGAACTCTTTTCTTCACCATTTTCCGGGTGGCTTGGTTTGTGAACTAAGAATGTATTGATACGATTTTGCAGCTTTTCTCGTCAAGGATACAGCTGTAATGGAACTAGCTAGGACCTGGTAGATATGTACATGTAACTAAAACAAACCTTGATATTGTTAGAGTCTGTCAGGAACATGGTCAATCTGTCTATTCCCAAGCCCCACCCGGCTGTGGGTGGCAGACCATATTCAAGAGCTGTACAGAAGTTTTCATCGACAAACATTGCCTCGTCATCACCGGCAGCTTTGTCCTATGTGAAAGCAAACACATTCGGTTTTATATTATTTTTGTTTATTCTCCCCACCTGTGTAATTGGTAGAGTATTAAGTTTATGAGGCAAGTTCAGATGTTCATCAACATCTGAAGCCTGTGAACAAACTTTGCACAACTATTGTCCAACGGTTGAATGCGTTTAACTTTTGCAACCAATAAAATTAAAATATTCCATGATAAGTAATAAAAGAAACCACGCTCAAAAACAGATATTCTCCCAGGTGAGTACCACATATTTATTTTCATGTTAGTTCTGAGAGTTTGGCAGTTGATCAATGATGTCTTTCTTTCCACCTGTATACTTATTAAGTATTGATGATATTATACGGCAAGTTGAGATGTTGAACAACATTGTGACTGATGTTCCCAAGGCATGAAACAGCATTCATCCATTGCAAAGGAAGGGCTGTGATTAACTTGGCAGTCGATCTTACCTCGCATGATTTTGTTGACAGTTATGGCCAGAAGGCTATGCCTCCTGCCCAGTGAGGTGAATAACGGTATTACCAAAATGAATGAGTGAAAGGTGAAAAAAATATATCAGGTAATAAAATGAACAAGTGTGACTTAAAGTTTACACAAGTGATATTTGAAAACTCTTAACACTGCCCCCAAGCAAAAAGGCAACTCCAATTTGAAAGAATTTCCAAACATCAAAAGTAGTGCAAATCCTTAAAACTACTTGAGATTTCATACGATGGAGAAAGCCAATCAAATCGAAGTAATTTTCTCAGTGAAATAGTAAGTTTCTGAAATTGAACAGTCCATCACATGATCAAAGGAGTATTGCCCATAATGCAACATTTTTTTGAGGCACTTAATGTTTCTTCCTGATGATTTTTTTTGGCTGCCAGAAAACGTCCAAAAATTTTAACACGATCAAGACTTTTAGAGCCAACTTTGCATAACAATTGTATGTTGAGTTTGATATTAAACAAACCTTGCTCTGAAGCTGAAACATTTCTCTCTGTACTACAGGGTCATTTAATTCAGTGTATGCGTTGCACACTTCTTTGTGGCAGATGAAGAGTTCAAATCTTTCAGAAAGACCAGGAACAGATCGATGCCTAGCCAGAGGAAAAGAGCAGGAACAGTATTACAAGCAGAAATGCCATCAAATTAATTCACAATTTTCTTACATAATACATGTATATACCTACACAGCAGCCTAGTTACGCTCAATAACCACTGTTGCCCCAGATGTTCTCTTATCATCTGGCTTTCAGGGCACAATAGCAAGAGTCTAATGAAAATTTCCCAGTAATAAGCTTACTAGCTAGTCATGAAGAAGAAATGACATGACATTTTCTGAACTAACACAAAGAAAAAGGATGTGTTCCCAAGGCATGAAACAGCTTTAATCCACTACAAAGGAAGTTCTGTGATTAACTTGGATGCTGATTTTACCTCACGTGATTTAGTTAACAATTAAGGCCCAAGGGCTATGCCACATGCCCAGTGAGGTGATCACAGACAGAAGAGCAAGAACATGGTAACTTGGCTATCAACCTCACTTAGAGGCTAGAACACTAGGGATTGAAATTTCTGTTACTGAGTAGGATTAAAAGAAAGTGTTGAGCCCTAGCATGGTCTATAATGTTGACTTATTTGTTTTCTTTGTTTTACATCACTGGTGAGTGTTACAGGTTCCCACACTAAAGACGAGCCATTTTTACTTACCACTTTGAAAGTGGACTCATTATTTGAGGGTGATCAATGAGAAATGTTGGGCTGGCAAATGTCTCCTCAAGGAATTCTCCAACAAGCTAACAAGGAAAAAAAAGTTAACAATTCTGTAAGGTCAATATTTGGAAGAAAAATTGTGCTCTTGAATGCTCTATGGAGTGTTAATATTAAGTAACTTTTCAGACAGTAAAGTGAGCTTCATTTAATCTTCAAACATTTAGAATGTGATTTTAAGAAGATTACGACATTTTCTAATTTATAGGCCATGTTTTGATGTTATGAAAATCGTTGTCAGCTACAGAATATTAAAAAAACCATTGGGACTATATAACAACCATGCAAAACATGCATAACTAATTGTGATTTCATGCCAAAAATTGATACATATCTGAGCGAGTTATGAAGTGTTTGAAAGAGTATTAAGCCTAAAGCATATAAGTGTCAGGTTAACACGACACTTACGCATTAGACTTTATACTCTTTTTAACACTTTGCATGTTTTGCCTAGTTGTTACAGGGTCCTCATGGTTTTCCAAATATTCTGTAACTGATGATAATGTTCATAACATTGAAACATGTCTTAGAAATTAAAGGATTGGAAAGGCAAGTCAAGAGTGACAAACTGTAAAATGTAAGAATCATCATGATAATCTGATTTAGATTTAGATAGTCATGAAGTAGAATTCGTATGGCATTTTCTGAACTAACACAAATAAAAAAGATGTGTTCCCAAGGCATGAAACAGCTTTAATCCATTACAAAGGAAGTGCTGTGATTAACTTGGGTGCTGATTTTACCTCACGTGATTTAGTTAACAATTAAGGCCCAAGGACTATGTCACATGCCCAGTGAGGTGATCACAGACAGAAGAGCATGCACATGGTAACCTCACTTAGAGGCTAATGCTACAGCTGCCATTATCACAACTGTCAACCATGACAAAAAAAAAAAAAAAAAAAATTGGCAAACATTTCATTTACTGTATAATAACCTTAAAATCACTAACTTTTTCTTCACTTTCACAAGAAATTTAGATTTTCATTCCTCAGGTACTTCATGTACATGCATTATGACTCCAACTTTTCTTCATTTTGAAATACACAGTTTTTCCTCACACAAAACTTGGTCGAATTAAATAATGTTTAAATACAACCAGGCCTTAGCACATACCTTGTCGAGGAGTCTTGTAGTTGTTCTTGGGGGACTGCAGTCAACATTATGCTTGACACACAAGTCATCAAAAAATTGTCGTGTCTCTAAAAAAATGCCACTTTGTAATCAATACAAATGAACAATCAAACAATACCCAATACTGCCATGCTACTTTGCTGAAAAATGCTAAATAATCAATTACTAATGCTTTAATATTTCCTTTGTTTTCAACATGGAAAATACTAAAAAATGAAAACACGTTTAGATCAGAAAAGAAAAGCATAATGCAGAACTGGAGGAAATAAAAAATAAACAACAGTTCAACCAAACCTAAAGAACATGGTTGGAAGAAAGTGCTTAACCATACGGTGATGGGAGAAACATGGTTCACCCAGTAGTTTGAATCTCATAACTGGGATCATGTGGGCTGGATTTGCTACGTTACATCCCCTTCTCATCCCTCTCATCCCTCCCCCCCCCCCCCCAGGTTTTCTGGTTTTCCTCAATCCAAAAAAAAATCCAACACTTCTAAATTCCTACTTCACACACTTGCCATACTGCCTTTCCAAAAGGCTCCATTACCACCGCTGTTTTGGGAAACAAGCCTGCACTCACCTCCAGGAATGCGGCAGGGGGTTCAAGATAGATTGGCAGAAATTCGAGCTTACCTTTCCAAGGAAAACAACACCGCTAATTCTTGTTATTTACACTTACAAAATCTAGGTCAACCATGAGGAAGACAACAATATATATTTTAATTCCTGTCGCGTTGACTGACAAGCCGCCGAGCCACTAACTTATATACCTTTCTCGTTCTTTAAACACTCAGTGCGACTGGCGAGGGCCAATGAGCCACAAAATAATATACCTTACTCGTTCTTTAAACACTCGATGCCACTGGCGAGCTGTCAAGCCGCCGAGCCACAAAAGTATATTCCTTTCTTGGGACAGAGGTACAGTGTAAGGATTTCAAGATTTCAGTGATACTCCACACCTTGTGTATCACAGTTGCTTTCTGGCTTATTCATAATTAGTGTGGTCTACTTGACAGCTACATTGTAGGTCATAGCAACCAAAGGGTGTCACCTTCCCCCCAATGAAAATAGTGGGAGAAAAACACTTATTACCTGGGGTCCCAAATTCAGATGGCAGTGGTAACTTCACTTTCAGCACCTTTTCAAGATCGGGTATCATGCACACTCTTCTGAAGGGCGGAGTGAAGTCAACTGTGAGAGGCTCACCCAAGTTTTCAGGATCCGTTGCATTTGGATGATATGTCACCACATAGCCACCTGTTAATGACTTGACCAAACCTGAAGAAAAACCATCAGACAACATGAATTTTTTTTTTAAATTTTAAACTAATGCATGGTGAAAGTAATTTTCTCATGTGAGAAAAACATGCTGCTGTTATCTCTGCACATTGACCATGGTGGTCTGGAACCCTTATTAAACTTTTGTTAAACTGACTTTCCCATTGACAGGTGTTTTCTCTGTCTCCCTGTCTCATAATTTCATGTACAATTCTACATCAAGAAAACATCTCAAATCAAGATAAAAATGTTGCAGGCCTTATGATTCCATGGCGCAATGAAGACAGATGATTGTTCCAATAAACTTTTAAATTTTCAAGAACCGGCTGAAAGGAGACCAGAAGATCATGGTGATCAACATGTGTTAAAAAACATTCTTGCCCAAAACATTTTTATTACTGATTTTTTTCTGTATGAAAAAATGGCATTGCGTTTCAGCTGTGGATACTTACCAGATAACATGACTTCCGTTAACTCCATGAGATCATTGTAATCTGCATAGGCCATGTAAAACTCACAAGTGGTGAATTCAGGATTGTGTGTCATATCAATGCCTGGAGAAAACAAGAGTGCCAATTTTAAGTGACAAGATATTACACTTATTTTATTGTATAGTAAACTGGATTATTTAATAGATTTCTAGTGTCACAGAAACATGTAAAATCACTCTACTTGAAGGCAGGGTTTTAAATAGCATTGCAGACATCTTTTTGTTGCTGCTCTGTATGGAAGCTTGTAACTTGTGTTTCATTATATTGATTACCTTCATTTCTAAACTGTCTTCCAATTTCATACACTCTATCAATGCCTCCCACTATAAGCATCTGAACAAAGAAAAAAGATAAAAAGATATTAATAGAAGACATCCTTTTTAAGTGCACAGAGTGTAATGTTATAAAGCACTCCTCTCCTATCCTGAAGTGTATCTTACGTGTATTTAGCAACAGAATGATAAACATTATTTTAAAATGCTGTAGTTTATTATCGGACCTTGTGATAAAGTTCAGGTGCTACTCTCATGTAGAGATTCATATTCAGGTCATTATGGTGAGTAATGAAAGGTTTGGCTGTTGCTCCTCCAGGGATCATGTTCATCAGAGGAGTTTCTACCTGAAAGGAATAATCACAACATTGCCAGTAAGATCCGGAAAGTATTCTTAATCACCAGAAAAAAGAAAACCACAACCCAAGTATTTTGATTGTATTTACTTGATGACATAAAATTAATGACTCCAGCATAATATACAGCAGTGCTGTCAACATGAGGGCCGGTAGTCGGCCAAAACAGCCGGCTACTGGCCAAACTTTGGCCGGCTACTTTCGTCTCACTTTACTCCTAATTTTGGTAAGAAACTTAAAATAAGCAAAAGATCCAACAAAAATAATTGTGAGACATCCACCTCAAACGTCTGAGTCGAAATAAAGGCGCAGTTTAGGAGTTTTCAATGTGTTTACCTTTCCCATGCGCGATGGAATTTGATCAAAGGGTCGTGAAACACCTGCAACATTTTCACAGAACTGGATCCAGCAAGAAACTGGCTTAAAATAATGAAAAGATCCCGCAAAAAATTATTGTAAAACGTCCGGCTCAACATCTGAGTCTAGATAAAGGCACATTTCAGGAGTTTTAAACGTGTTAATCTTTCGGTGGAAGTATGAAAAGTTGAGGCTGATCGAAGGGTCGTGGAACGCCTGGGACATTTTCACAGGACTGGATCTCAGGCTTTCACATGTGCCAAAATGGCGTCCGCACCATGAAAGAAACCGAGGCAGACATTGCTGAGCAAGTTTTTTAAAGGACAACATGATCTTAAAACATTGAATGTATTTTTTTGAATCAGCATTTGAAGATTTATAATTTCACTCTTTTCTAAAAGCCAGTGATTGAGATTTTGAGGAAAAGAACGGTTGTAATAAACATAGAATAAGGTTAATATAGCCTTAATTTTGATTGTTCTTAAAGTTCAAATATGGCTCATCCTCAGTGTAAAAACCTGTGACACTCATCAGTGACGTAAAACAAAGAAAACAAGAGGTCAACATAATAGACCCTAACCCTAACAATAGCTACAAAACAAAGAAAAACTTCACAGGTTTTCACACCGAGGTAAACCCCCAAATACTGTCTAGAAAGCGTTGAAAATAGCATTTCCAAGCATCTAAATTTCAAAAATTTCTGGGGGAACATGCCCCCAGACTCCCCTAGGAAGCTCATGCCTTCGGCGCTCGAAAAGTAGCCTGCCACCTACTTTCCCAGTGGGGACATCTACCTCAAAACTTATTGACAGCACTGTATACAGGCCTCTAACTTTTTTCATTATTTCCGGTCTTTAGCATAAATGTTACAGTGTGTACTTGGCTTAGTTTTGATTTTGCAACAAAGCTCAGGGAGCAGCGGTCAGCTTGACATGGCTACCAGAAGTGTGTGAGAATGGTATCTTTTCTAGAAACCAGATACTCTGAAAGAAGGCTAACTAAGTACCCTAATTCCAACACAATACTACAGGGCTCGAAATTAAAAAAAGTCTGGTCGCAATTTGTGACTAGTTGTTCATCATCAGAGAGGTCAACTCTGATATACCTTATATACGAACAGAACAAATGCCGGAAAAAATTTGCGACTAGTTACGAAAATTTGGTCGCAACTTTGAAAATTTTAGTCATGAAATTAATTAAGGCCATTCAGTTAAGAAGTAAGTGATCATAAGTAGATTTTGAAACAATTAACGCTTTACAATGTAATTTCCATTGTTTCTACAGCTTTCAAGTCATTTTGAGATTTAATAGTACAGAACACTAGTCCATCTTAACGATCAAGTTGAACCTGTGTTCTGTTCCGTAACTTAAATGGGGCACATAAGTGCCTGTTATTTTAGTCAAAGCGATAGATTTCCAAATCATGAACAGATATTACAGCTGGAAACTTCAGTTCTTACATGTAAACGCCTTCAATCTCTGCAAAATAACATAACACATATACTGGGTGGAAATATTAACTTACCTAACAAAATTCCTATTGTTTTACCTTTCGAAGGTTTTCCACTGATGACAAAACAAGTAACGAAATTTTTTTTTGTATTAAACTTTACACCTTAAATTTCAGGGGTGTTACTACAGTGATTATTCAAAGAACCCGGAACGGCTGAATCATTCAATATGAATTCGTGCCATGACTCACGCACCATGGTAATCCACCATCAAAACGGCGGCAAAGCAGGACGAAATATGAGCCTACGATATACATGTGTAAAGAAACTGCTGAAAATGGCGGGCTATCGAACGAAAATCGTTGCGTGCATATACTGTATCCCTGGTAAATTACGATAAACCTTCAGATTGTAACTACATTGAAAGATGCAAATTCAATGAATCTTTTCATTTCTAAAGTTATTGAAGCAAAAACTCAACTGCTAGCTCTTTTATTTCGTATCAGACAAGGCAAAACCTAGTCGCAAATTTGCGACTACTCTCTTTTTTTCTAGTCGCAAAAAGAAAAATTAAGTCGTATCGGGTGCAATTTCAAGCCCTGTACTGGAACTTATGTACCATTATTTAGTATTGTCTGCAAAATCCACTTACTTCTAAGAATCCTAAACTATCAAGGAATTTTCTGACATAGTTGATGATCTTTGCCCGGACAATAAATTTCTGCCGTACTTTGTCATTGAGAATGAGATCTAGATAGCGCTGTCTGAACCTTGTTTCCTGCAAGAATACAAAACAAAAGCATAAGACATTCTAATTATAAATTTACAAAGGCTACTGTACATTAATAACTACCTGCAGACTGTGCTACAATGTTTGAATAGCACCTTGTAGGTAGCTAATATCATGCTGATAAATTAAATGTTCCCAAGGCATGAAACAGCTTTAATCCACTACAAAGGAAGTGCTGTGATTAACTTGGGTGCTGATTTTACCTCACGTGATTTAGTTGACAATTAAGGCCCAAGGACTATGCCACATGCCCAGTGAGGTGATCACAGACAGATGATCATGATACAGTTCACATCATTCTTTGTCACTATGGCTACAGAATCTGTTTATATTAACAATGCGCTCTAGCTTGTTTTTCAACTGAGTGTTATAGAACCAGATCCATTGAAACCAACTACTTGTCAATAAATATTATACTTTTCAATTACACAACTCAGCCAATCTTCAACCATAGTAAAACCGAAACCAACATACATGTAAATGTAATTGACGAATTACTTTGTACACTCATTTGAAAATTGCTCTATTACAAGTCAATAATTTAAATTTGTGGGCAAAAATGTGGTATCCATAGTCAGCAGTATTCATTTAGTATTACATGAACCCACTGTAATCGTAACAGAGATCCAGGAAATACATGTAACTGTACTCATCTGAAGGGGGTCAATGAAAATTCAAAGGAGGAGGGGTCTTCAAAAGTGAAAATCTTAAACAACACTATATAAAGGAAACAAGAATTTCTAGAGGGCTGGGTGCAGGGTTCAAACCAGAAAGAGCTCTTCGGATCGGGAGTGGTATGGATATTTCCTGGAACAAGGATATATCTTAAAAACGTAAAGACAATTTTTAACACAACATCTACATGCATTTATAAAGTTTAAGAAGTTACAAGTGACTTGGAGTCACTGTATTGAAACAGCCTTAAGAACTTGCAGTATTATGGACTTGCAATATGACCAGCTGGTTTAAGACATGTCTGGAGAACATTGCACTGGCATCACAGAGGACATGAGTTTCAATCCAATCAAACCTGACTTTTTTTAGGCTTTACTGTTGCAACTGCCTAATTTGCATGCAAAACTGCAATAATCTTTAATGTCTTTAAATCTTTCTCCTGCAGTTTAATATATCATTTTTCAATATTTACTTGTAAACAAAACACCCTGGCTAATTTAGTTGGAATTGAACATAAATACCTTGTCTTTCAGTCCAAAGTGAAGATGCGGAAGCATATGTAGACAGGGCGATAACAATGTTACACTTGAGGGCAAAATGCTTAGTTCACCTTTCTTTGTTTTTCCTGTTGAAAAAAAAAAAAAAGGAAAAAAACAGTTGGACATTTTAATGACATTGTAGTCTCCTAAGGGCTCTGATCAAGTTTGATCACCCAAGGGAGGATAGCTCTGAGAAGAACAACACTCTGCCTCTAGATACTCCTAGAACACTGCACCAGCATCACAAAGGTCATGGGTTCAAACCCTGTTCAAGCCTGAATTTTATTTATTTTTTTTTTCAGGCTTTAATTTCACAACTGCTTAAGTTGTGTGTATACCTACGATGATCATTCATGTCTTTGCATCTTTCTCTGCAGTTAAAATATACAATCCTATACATTTTTCATTGTTATTGGTGATTGGCATTTTGACAACCTGACCTGAGCTGTGGAAGTCACCACATGTGTGCTTGTATTCTGGGTAAATGTACATATACTTCACAGCACATTGTTTAAAAAAATTGTTTAATGGTGTTACAAGATGTAATCTCGGGATAAGCGAGTGACGTGTGACATATTGTGAGGCCTTTGCCTACATAAACACACTTTCTTCTTCCCATGCTAGTGTGTATGTCCTGTTTAAAACACAAATTGTAACAATTGGCAAGGTTCACATACTCACAAATTAAAATAAAATTAATTTAAGCGTGATTAAAGAGCATCATTGTTCAAATGTGTACTGTCAAATGTGGATAATATGTACACATAAGGGTCACTTAAGCATTTTTCTCTAAGCAAGCAAAATAAAAACTCAAAGGGAAGTTGTCCTTTTTCTCCTCTCTCTATTTTTTTTTACGTACTCTTTACTCCTACATTGTATTCCTTTGCTTGCTGTGATTTTCAGACCTTTAGGAGTCAAAATATCAAGATCTGTAGATCATTAAATTTGGTGTGAAACAAATATGAAGTTCTCATAATACAGAAACGGAAATAAGCTCTGGCAGCTATTAGCCAATTGGTTCCAAGGCTTCATTATATATGCAAGTATTAACCTGGTTTTCCTTCAACTCCAATAATATCGCCTCGTCGTATTTTATTGTGCACTTCTGTAAAATCTTGTTCCGAGGATCTGGCATCTGCCATAACTTGAATCTTAACTCCTTCTCCTCGTAAATCATAGAATATCAGCTTAGCACCAGATAAACGTTTGGCATGGACTCTACCTGGGATCAAAGAAATTTGAATGAATAAACACAAGAACAAAAGACAAATTGTTTTATAATATTGTAAAATACAAATTTATTAATATGTCATTAGCTTCTCAGTGTTGACCCTCGCTCCTCCTGCTGCGGTCCCTGCCAAAGGACCTCAGCATCCAGGTTGAGACATTCACAACTTGCATGAATTTTACTTGCTACTGATCACGGTTTGTGGTGTGGCTGGGAATAAAATCTGTGACCTCACCCATTGAAAATGGGTGACCAACAAATAAACTGATAGTTACAAGGAATTCATAATAACCACTTGCACACAGCAAGGACAACATTATTAATGCTTCATGATTTTTTTCTTTGAGACTACAGTAAATTCAAGAGCTCACTGTTCACTTAATAAGTAAAAGTATTTAAGTTGGAAACCTACCACTAATAGTCACTATGTCCTCTGCCCAAGTCCCGTCTGCAACATCTTTGTATTTTTCAATGAATTCCGCTAATGAAGTTGACACATGAAATTTATGAGGGTAAGGTGATTCAGTGCCAGCCTTCAGAGCCTGTATAGCTTGGCTACGGATTTTATAGTATTGCTGCAGATGACGAGATTAAAGTAACATAAACATTAAAAATTGCTTTCAATAAGCATTTCTGCCATTGTTATAAATTTCAAAAAATACTTGACAATACAAGGTATTGGGGATTAGATTTATATAGGTACAAACAAAATTGGTGATTAGGGTGGTTTAGAGGCAATCAGTGCTTCCAGGTTGTATCTCTTGGAGAATGCTGCATTGTTTGGAAAGAGAGAGTGGGATGGTAGTGTTAGACTCTGAATCTGTAAGTCCAATGGACCTGACAATTCTCCTCCTTTTGCCAGGAGCTCCCAGATTTTTTTTGTTTCCCAGCTGCTCCCAACAAAAACCAATTATGGTAGGTCATATCAGGGAGAAGGGATGATGGATCCATAATGATGACGATAATAATAATAATATGAATTTTGGGGAGAGGGACAGGGTGGATGGATAAGTTAAGACATTTTTACTGGGATTACATTTGAATGTACAACATCTCAACTTGTTTTCCTTGAGTGTTTCACCCTAATAGAACCTTCTCCAAAATGGCAGCAGAAAACTCAAATAAGTCACAATTAAAAACGTATACCAGGACTAGAAAGAACACCTTTACTTTAGTAACCCTGCAAAGTTTCAGCATTTCAGGTGTAATATCAGCTGAGAAAATACAGATTGAAAATTGAGAAATTTAGAGACGTTTGTATGACTGGGGGTGTAATGCATACCCCCAGTCACAAACGTCTCTACAATTTTCAATTTTCAACTTATATTTTCTCAGCTGATATTACACCTGAAACGTTGAAACTTTGCAGTTTTACTAAAGTAAAGGTGTTCTTTCTTGTGCTGGTATACGTTTTTAATTTCAACTTGTTTGAATTTTCGGCCGCCATTTTGGAGAAGGGTCTATTAGGATAGGAGCAAATTGCTACGGATGCTGACTAAACCCAGAAAATCCAATACCCAGGGGGCTTCCGTGGGCGGAATTAATAAATGATGCAATGCTATCGCAATATAAGCTGAAGACTTGAGCTTACGTACACTAAACAATAAATTTCTTTAAATATAAGCATCACAAATAATGTCGCACTAAATTACTTGTAATTATACAGATGCAATTCTAAGTTCTTTCGGGTGAGTCGTAAGATCGAATAAAAATATCATGTGAACGGAAGTGAGCAATAAAAAAAAATAAGACTCTAGGCTTATTACGCTTTTAAAAACGAAAACTCGAAAGGAATTTCCTCTTACATTCGGATCCAAAGATTCTTCGTCTAATTCATCCTTCTTTTTGTTCTCGGAAGCTGGAGTGCTCTGCACCTGAAAAATTGAATTCTTCCATTGAGTAAAATGAAACAAACATTAAACCGCGTGCGTGCATGAAGAGTGATTTCAAAGACGCAGAGTACCTTCTGTGACTGTTTGGCTTCCTTTTCTTTGGCTTTCTGCTCCGCTTTGAGCCTCCTCTTTAGCTCGCTGTTATTCAGGAGGAAAAGCATACATTCACCAAATTGTTTGCAAGAAATTTCACTGATTAAAACGAAAAAAATAAACTTACTTCTTGCTGATCTTTTCTTCGCCACCGGCGTCCGCCATCTTACTACACGAAAGAAAGCACTGCCGTGTCCTAAATTCTGCCCTCTGATTGGTCGACAGTTGGCTAAGCCGCCAAAGCGCACGCGTAGTTCGTGCAAAAATCACCCGCGAAAACATGTTCGCAATTCCGTGAAAATCGTGAAGGCAGCACACTTTACTGCCGTCCGGTTAAGCCCCATTGTAACTTAATTCACTCTCCTTGCATATCTCGGCTTTATGTCTAAGCAGCAACGTCCAGCTTTAGGCCAAATGGGCGCGATTTCCTTCTCAAACAGCCACTGTGGCTTTACCTCTTCCTTGTTGCACCAGATCTCGCTCTTGAATGATTAATTCTACCCAGACCCCAAACTGCTAATGTTGTCGAGTCGGTGGAGAAAGTGTTGCACATTAGGGAGGGGCTAGTGGAGTAGAGAAGTCTAGCGATGGCTTGTATAAATTTAATACTTACCAATTTCCCACTGCTTTTTTTTCTTCTCAGGTTATTTAGCAGTTTGGCCAGGCAACACTTTAAAAAAATATTAGCTTGTAAATTAAAAGAAAATACCTTATGAGGAATCCTGACAATTGTACATTGGAGGGCCGAGGGGTGGGGAGAGGGAAGGCAGCCGGGAGACATGGTTCTGTCAGTGACAAACTGAAATTTTAGGGGAATTCACAACTGTATGAAAAAACAAAAGATGTCGCAAATGAAAATGGTCAGTTCCAGAAAATATCCATACCACCCCCCTCCCCCCACCCCACAGAAGGGATTGGGTATTGGAATTTATTTCCTGGTGGTGGTGGTGGTGGTGGTGGGGGGAGGGGGGGACGGTTTTGTAAGGTCAAAAAATGTAAAGGAATGTATGCAGCTTTATTGGGATTTCCAAAGGGGTTGGGGGTCTCAGGAAAAAAATCCTTCCATGGGGGAGGAGTGGATATTTTCTGGAATTACACAATCTATTTTGGTATCACTATTGAAAAATGATCAAATCCCATATTCTTGTCTTTTAAAAACTGAGAGCTCTGGGAAACAGCAAACCATACGCCTCCAGTGGAAGGATTTTGACCTCCCACCCCTCTGGAGACATTGTATCTAATTATATGGGTCTGAGTTTGTTCAGCAGTAAACTGACTATCAGCTGGCCTTTCTTAGCTCTATAGCAAGTAATGTAATTACCCTCCAACCCCCGAGTTTAAGAGAAAAGCCTCAGGCACTCTGCAGGCTAGACTTCTGAGATTCCAACCCTCTTAATTTGATCGGGAGTCTCCCGAATTGCTGTGTTGCCTCCCACTTCCCCGGATTCTTATCAAAATTTCCTAATTTATCATAAAATTCTGAAAACAAGGGGAAAAATGCTTATCTTTAGTATTTTTTTGAGATGCTTAATTTTACACTTTTGTCTTCTCACCCAGTCTCTCACCGAATGTTGAGCAGACTCATCAGGCCAGCAGTCTTACTCCATTAATAGCAGGCCCAAAATGGCAGATAAGGACGACCAAGACTTGAGAAAACCTAAATTTGCAAAATTTCCTGGGGGTATGCCCCAGGACCCCCCTAGAGGCTGGCACCTTTGGCACTAAGAGTCTCCCTAATTTCCTTCAAAAGGGGTTGGAAACTCTGGCTAGTTCGTCAGTTATTTGCTTTTCTGTTTCCAAGCAACATGAAATATCATATTTATCAGACTGAATGTAGTGATGCACGACTGCTAGACTGGCATGGATACAACTAGTTATAGAATGTTATCATCATCTAAATGTAGCCTGTCCGTAGATGCTTATATTATGACTATGAGGATGATGCAACTGAGGAATGCAAGCTTTTTAGTTCCCTTCCCTGTGTCATCATCTCATCATTTAGACTGTGGGCAGTTTCTCTTTTCCTTGAAAATTGGGGGGCGGGGGAAGGGGAAGAATGCAAAACAAGTGAATGCGTGAGCATGACTGTGAACGTGATGTGCAAAGCGTGGCTTGTGCAGGCATCGCCACTTGCCACTCACTGCTTGCAATGTCACGCTCACAGTCATGCTTGCACTCTTACTTGTTTTGCATTCTTGATCCCCACTTATCATGGTCACCTCCCTTACTACCTAAATTAAATTGGGCATTATATATCTGAAAGGATCAAAATACACAACAACTATGGGAGACTCCCAAGGGAAGGGGAGGTAAAATGGAAGTGGGAAGGCACACAGGGATACTATTCTGTTACCCCCTCTCCCTGGATTTTTTGTTTCTCAAGAAAAGGGGAATTTAATTTCTCAAAAGTAGTCCAGAGACCCTGTGTATTTGTCTTCCCCAGAGGACTGCCTCCTAGTGCATTTGCACTTTTTCAAATCCAGTGTGGTTAATACTTTTGCGGTGATCTCAGTGAAGTCATGACTAATTTGAGGGTCTGTGGACAGGCTATCTAAATGTCACTTGTATATTATGATATATGATATATCATTTCATTTTCTTTATTTCATATAGAAAATATTGAACATTAAGAAAGCTTACAGAAGAAGAATTCATAGGACAGTACTTATTATAGACCAATGCAAGCTGTCCCCAAAAAGCTTGGGTCCACATTAACTGTTAAATTATTTATTAATGTCATTATTATCTAATGACTTGCATTTAAATTTGGTTTGTGAAAATACACCCAAATATTACTTTTTCCATTTATTTTTCTGACATAAGAAATTATTACTAACAGTAACTTCATACCTCAGCATTAAAGTCCCTCAAATTTTGTACATAAAATAAAATGACCATATGGCTCCTTTAAAGACGGTGCCTACTAAATACAAAGGTGTTTGCACCAGGCTAGGATCACACAGAAAAAGTAAATCTTTGGAAGGGCCATTGGAATCAACAAAGAAAAATAGGAGTAGGCATGCATTTATTCCCAAGATAATTAGCCTTGAATCTCAACAAAAATGCTGATGTCATCATTTTTTTGAAAAAAAGGAAACAAAATTTCTTCACAGATTTCCTTAGAATTCACTTCCACTGGTACACACAGAAAAGCAGACACATTTACAAAAATTTTAAGACTTCTTGGCAAAATAATGGTAACATAAAACCATTTTTGGTAACAAAATTGTTGCAACTAATCAAGCGTTGAATAGGCTTACCACTTCTATTTCACAAGTGACACAAATGTAGGGGTGACCACTCATTTTTAAAAGTTATTCACCTTTTTGAAAACTTTTACAGAGCCCTTTAGATTTTTTCCTGTCACCTCTCCAGTAACCAAAAAATTTGCATATCTGACACTTGTTTTGCGCACACACTACACCACCTTCGGGTACATGGTTGCAGTTGGATTACAGTATTAATTTTTGAGAGATAACAGCTAGTTTTTGAGCTGGAAGACATTAACAGTTAGTGGTTCACAATATGCTGGCCTCCTATTCTGGTGTTCCTGGTTTAAGTACCAGGTATATTAAGGACGGTGCCTACTAAATACAGAGGTTTTTGCGCCAGGTTAGGACCACGCGGAAAAAGTTGATCTCTGCAAGGGCTATTGGAATCCACAAAGAAAAATAGGGGTAGCCA
>JAHPZR010051694.1:2500-19617 GCA_019787425.1 Platygyra sinensis | reverse complement strand
ACCACCTCAAAGCGCATTTTCTGTGAAAACGGTTGTCGTCTTACGATGTGTGGCAGTCCAACATGGACGTTGTGATTCATTTCGTGTTTCTTTGGTATCCAGTGGTGCGCATGCGCCACAGGCTCTACCCAGCACAGTGCATACAATATACAAAGAACAATAAGTCTATTGGATGAAGACCTTCGCTTCGACTGTTTGGTGTTCAAAGGAAGGTTATGAACTGTACTTGGTCTAGAACAGTGAGAGCAACCTATACGGGGAAGAAATTGTACCGTGTTAACTAGGCTTTCAACACATGAAACCTTTTCAAGTGTATCGTAAAGTACAAATTCAAAATAGCCAGTGTCCATTGTTCTTAAGGTATTCAGCTAGGATTATAAGGGCACTATAAACGCCTGTGCCATCATGGCACATATCATTCTATCGTCTTTGTTTCCATAAAGTAAACAAGACAAGTCTATACAAAGCTACTTGCTTGAAATTATAACACATTAGGCTTTTAAACAATTCAACCCGTTAACCATTAAGAAAACTATATTGATTTGACAGTTGTCAAGCAAAAATAAACTTTTTCAAGGCTATATGAGTAACGAGACTACACTACATTTTATGACAAAAAAAATCATTAAGTACCAACTTCTTCATACTAAACAACATTGTTTTCAAAAGTAAACACATTATTTACTCGCAGGTTTCTTCATGCACTTAACAAACCTAACAAATGTAGTGGCAATTTCTGTGGCGCAAATTGAATTAAAATGCTAGTTCTGCGGGAGTAAATTTAGATTGCTGTTCACATGTTTTTAATATAAATTACCCGTTGTGCTCTGCAAAAGAAAAGTTATCATGGAATACACCTCAACTTTGTGGATCGTTATTGTGATAACTAATACAACGATTCCTGAATAACTGAACTTAAAGTAGTTAAAAAACACGGTGGATGAATGAAGGCAAATGGCCGGCCACAAAGACATAGTCAGTGATTGAGCAAGAAAGCAAATGAAGAAAAACGTCAACGCCTCACTATTTTACACACCTTTTCTTGTCGTCATGTTCGCGGATAACTCAATGGACTCTCAAAAAGATGTAAACTTGGTATTCCTTTTGTTACTGCCATTCGAGCGAGCATTGTATTTCTTTTGTACGTACGTGGTAGCGTGTTATCTTTTAACAGGTGGGGTCAGTGTGTCTCGATAGGTGGTCACTATGTTTCCACTCTCAGATATGATGAAATAAATTGCCTTTACTAAGAATAACAACTCAGGCCTTAAAAGCTTTCTTTTAACTTAATTTAAGTTTGACTTTCATCATAAAAGAGCGTCGGCCTGGAACTAGAATACGAAATTCTCGTTCATTTATAATGAAACTTTTGTTTGTAAACTCGCATCCTTAAGCCAAATATCGATATATATCCAATTTTATAGTCTACTTCTAGCAATAAAAAAATTAACCTTTTGAAAGCGTAAGTTGACATTGAACAATCAGTGACCTTTCTTATGCAAACAAAAAAGTCTTCGAACTGAAGTCCTTGATATAAAATTCCATTAACACCGTTTCTTTCGAATTTTAATTTCTATTCGAAATAAGGTGAGGCTCTTAAGGTGACATCTTTTAACCAAGCCTTTAAACTTACGCACATATGACATGTATTTTCAATCTTCACTATTTGGACGAAAATGATGGTTGGTAGGGGTGGCGAATGTTCTTTCCAGAAGGACGGGTCTCTCAAAATTTTTAGCCGAATTTCATGGGTGTCGTATTCTCGGTCTATCAGTGGTTTTGTGCGTCTCGCAGTCTCGAGGTTTAGACAAGGCTGTCTCGCAGTCTAGATTTTCTTCAAGGCTAAAAAGAACCGTTTTTATATATGATTAAATGACAACTGAACATCTTAGAACTTGAGACCGCATTTAAAACACTTTGGCGTCTCGGTGTTACAACTGAACAAGCCAAAATGTCGCGGGCTCGCATGGAAAAGACCTTGAGTGTCGTCTTCTCGCAAAGTGTGGCATTAACCATTCACCACCATCCACCATGAATTGAGGAAGATGAATTTAATGGAGTTACCTGTTTTGAAAACAAAATTTTGACTGGTGATGGTACACCATGCCCCTTGCTATAATGTCACTTCAAGGTATAGACCTTTATCAGGCAATGCTAAAACAAAAGATTTTGCCCGTCTAACTTCTCATCTAGTGCGAGGCTGGACGGGCAAAAAAAAAGCTTTCTGTTCTCCTGGGACTCAAAATAGCGGCCGTGTGATAAAGGTCTATTGGCAACAGAAACATTTGTCGATTGGCGGTTAAAAACCTCCACTCAAATATTATGGTTGTCATGAATTTTGGGTCTGTATATAAAATCTTGTTGTGTGACTATGTAACTTTTTTGGAGATTTTTTCATGCATGAAATGAATCTAAGCTTTTGAGCAAATCCTTAGTGGGAGGCCAAAATTCTTTTCAATAATAATCCACTTAGAACTTTTGGGGGAGTTAAGACTTAATCACCTTTGTGAGAGATAAGATAGAGATCCGAACCTACTTAGAACCTCAGCTAGATTCTACTTTCTTTGTTGTAGATTCAAATTAATCATTTATTTATTTCAGGCTAATTGGGCGATTCTCGCAACCACTAGCTGAACTCATCTTTCGCTAAAACAATATTGGTGATAAGTATTTTATCTAATGTGTCGAATTCCAGAACTCTCCTGCTCTATCCAGCAACCAAAATATTCTAACCGGAGCATTGGCCAAGTCAAAGTTGCAACATTTATAATAAACATGCACTGTGGCCATATGCAATGGCTACTAAAAGCCATAGACGGAACCTCTACTTTACTGACTTTATCTGAAGGGTCGTAAAGGAGCCAAGCAAACTTGGCAAATTGAAGTTGAGCTCTTGCAAAACACCATGTCCGTGTTGTTCGAAAGGTGGATACCACTATCCACCGGATAAATCACTATCCAGTGGAGAGCTTGGTTAGATTTGTTAACACTTATCCACTGGATAGCGATTTATCTGATGGATAGCGTTATCCAGCCTTCGAACATCAAGGGCCAGAATTAAGAAATTTTTGAAATTTTCTTGAGCAAAATGCAAAGTTTTCCTTTTGGCGTAACATAATAAAATCTATCAACATGCCTGGTTGGTCTCTTGAAGAGAACCTTGAATACAGACCTCAATGCGTTGCACTGTATTGAGAACTATCGTTCGATAATAAAAAGATAATAACAACAATATAACCACAAAACCTTTTAGAACTGCTCCTAGAATTTCTGTTATAAACAAAAGTTGTATAAAACAGGCAAGGAGCTATGTAGTTTTGTTTTTATGTAGCAGGTTGCAAAGCAAGTCCTTTTATGGCTCAGTGTATGGCAGGTCCTGTGTCTCATTCCTAGCAACACTGATGTTAACGCTTCTGATCATTCACCCATGAACGTAAGACAATACTCACGGAAAATAGTCCTCACGAAGGTTTTAAGAACTTTGAAAAAAATGCTGCATAAAACAACAACTAGGAACTCAAAAAACAACTTCAGTGATCGTGACAGTTTAAAAATAGCTTTTTAAACTGGTCTTTAAAATGTCCTCCTTACCTGACAAGTTACATGCTTAGCATGACACTAACCCAAAGAGAAAAATCTTTGGTTACCTGTTAAGTATTTTTATTCTTGGCTTATCTTTTTGTTCACTTGGAAATGGGCTTCACGTTATCGTCTTCTATTTGTATTTGGCTGTAAGATTAAGGAGAATAATTTTGTTATTATGGTGTTTCGATCAAAACTAGTGGTCTCGGCGTTTTGATTTTATATTTGTAAACGAAACCCTCCGTACTTACCAGTTTTCGTTGTCTTTGCTTCGCTCCACCACTGTCATAGAGTAATAATCAAACCAACACGAGCAGCATCCTAGAGTGATTATAATGGTAAAGAACAACACGAAAGCGCAAAGCAGAGATTTAGCGAGGCGCAAAAGACCATTTCTTTGCGCCGCGCGTTCTCATGTTACCCTGTTGTACCAGGCCATGAGATCATAGGAACACCGTTCCAGCTGTTTACATTGGATGACGTAATTAGACAGTCAACCCGCTAGACCTGGGTCGCAGGCAAACAACTGCTGCTACTACGCAAGCAAGCAATCGTACCACTCGGTCAGCCTTCTTATCCTTTTAGCCGCCCACTTTCGTTGATGAGTTGACGAATTCCCTAAGAAAGCAGACAAAACCGGGGGAGGATCGTGGCCATCTGTGCTCTGGTCTCAAACATTGTGTATACGAAAATGCGCTTTTCATTCCTGTTGGCATAAAAACAGGACTCGCTGTGGCATCAAATAAGGCCCAAAAAGAAAACAATTGGCAAGTGCAGATATTTTGCGAATCAGCGTTGAGGATCCCGACAAACTTGCCCATTATTAATATGCATTTTGAATGTCAAGGGGTCAAATAATTGTCGTTAACAATTTCGAAGAACTCTCCGATTTTGTTGTTTTTTCGGGCACCTGGATGCGCAAAGCAGAATATTTAATACATTTTCTAGTTTGGAGACAACTGGAAACTTCCGGTCAAGTAAATTTTGGCATAAGTCTCGGATAAGAGGTGGAAAATGATTGATAGCCACCAAAACTCGACGTTTCCTCCTGTTTTTTTTTTTTGTTTGTTTGTTTTTTTTTTTTTTGCTGTGTCGGTCGCCTCTGAATAGTAACAGCCAAGAAATCACTCAAATTACAATTTGCGATATGAAGTTTAACAAAAAAAAAATACCGGGTAATTGTCATTTTTTCGCAAAGAATAGATAGCAAGCCTAGTTTCGAAGATGATCGAGATAGACGGTCACTGTCTGCTTTCCTTGCAAAGTTGGTCACATTTTCATGTTTTTCATGAATTCTTGAAATACATCGACGAAAGTGGGCGGGCAGGGAGCCAAAATGGGTGGGCAATGTTACCAACATTTGGATCCAGTCTACCGATCATTGGTTTTCGTTGTGAGAAAAAAAGATCAACAATTGTGTTACCAGGCGTTTGAGCTAAATTCTACAAAAAACGCAGAATGAAAACGCCTTGTAGAGATACTCCTTGGTAGCATTCATTTGAATATCGAAATCAGACACTGCAGTTTCACCAGAAAGTACATGAAAGTACTACTCACTAACTTTCATTTGAAAGGCCACACACCAGAGTTTCGTGCACAGACTTAAGAGCTAGAGCCGCCGGTGCTCTAAGCATAATAAGCAATGCCACATACACACCTGGGCCGGGTTGTTCGAAAACCGGTTAACGCTAACCCATGATTAAACGTTCACTGAAGCATAATTTTTTCTTGTTTAAAAATGTTTTTCACCTCTAACGTTTGGTGTTGTTTGAGATTACTACAGCTCAAAACTGAAGGGCAAACAATATGAACAGATTACCTAACCAAAAAGTTACAAACTGAAATCAAAATTCTCGCTAACCCTGAGTTGACTGAGTTAGCTTAATCGGATTTTGACCAACCCGGCCCTGGGGCCCGTTTCTCAAAAGCCCCGGAAACTTTTCGGGCCCGTAAAGCCATTTTTAGTTCATCAGTATCTAAAAGTGGAGGGGTGTATGCGCCTGAAACTTCTTGTATGAAGAGAACTTCTGTTCACATTAAGAGTATGAGAATAAAACAGTTCTGTAATGGCAAGGTTCCAGATTTTGCTATGACTTTACGGGCCCGAAAAGTTTCCGGGACTTTCGAGAAACGGGCCCCAGGATTTAATCCACAGACTAAAAAGCTAGAACCACCTTATACGGCATAATAAACAATTGCTATCATTTGAATTGGTACACATTGGAGTTTCATTCATCCACTCAGGCTCCCGCACAAAGTGAAAATATAATATGACGTCATATAACGTAGAAATAAGGTTTGATTTCCGAAGTCAAGAGCCGCCATCATCTTGCAACCTCGCTCCCATGAATTTTTAAAGAAAAAGCCCTGGAAACGAAGTTTGCCATCTTCGATTTCAAATGTATCCTTGATTTCAGAAAGACACCAAAATTGTCTGTAAAATAATCAAACGTAACAAAACTATACCTAATTCAAAATATGAAAAACTCGAAGCGTCAGCTATGGAGATTCTTGACAGCGGCGAGTTTTATTAACCTCAAGATGATAAAAAATTTTCAAATGTTGACAGAAATCAGTCCGGGCTTAAAGCAAAAAATCTCTTAGTGTGTAAAACACCTGTGTGTGTTCTGTTTGACCACAAACTGTACCGTCTGTGCATTGATAAACAACAATTTCACCACAAGGGAAAGCCCGGCAGCCGGGACAAACTGTCTGATGAAGTCATGGATGAGTTAATTTTTTTCATGGTTGACCTATTTTCTTCCGGTTCTAACTCTCCAAAACCACGAAGCATTTGAACCAGAAAAATGGACAGAAAACCTTCCAGGCCTCGATATTTACCCTTGTACATGAACCGAAACAACGTGGTCCATTCGTTCAAGAACAACTTAAGCAGGTATTACATCGCTTGGTTTATTTCAATGCTTCGAAGCATCATGTGGAAACTGAAATGTGTTGCCTTCAAAGGTCAACAGCGTGTTGTGATGGTTATGCTTTTGAAGAAAAGAGTCCTGTGTTTTATCTTTACTTGCTCAATTTTCGTGACTGTATACACGATGATGAAGTTTACCCACAGATCTTCAAATCTATGGAGTGCATCCCTGAGCGAAATGCTTTGTTTATCTGAACAGAAAATTTATATTGACGGGCGACTGTTATGCGAAAACAACCAAGAAATGAAATACCTGTCTTATCAACCACCTGGTGGGGGATGGAATAACCAACGTGTTGCCTTCGAAAACGCGGTTGTTTTGGCCAAGTTGTTGAATAGAACTCTGATTGTTCACCCTTTAGCGCCTCACCGAGAAATACTTCGACTGAAAAGAACGCGTAAAATGTCTGCAGGCTATGAAATATACAACATGCTTCCTGAAGTCAGTCTTCTACCATTATCTAAAGTCATTGACTTAACACAATTGTCGAGACTTATTCCTGTCAGAGGTCACTTCAAGTCATGTGGAGTTTCTCAAGAAATATAAACATTTGAGGTGGGATCGAGTTTGTCACAACGGATTGGTAGGAATATGGTTGATACGATTCCTAAGAAGACAGAGGTTGAAAAATCGAAACTTCTTCAGCGACCTATGGAAACAAATTTACCCATCCATGGAGACTTGCCACTCTATCGCCGCATTTGCAAAACAGAGTTGAAACATTACGGCAACACAGTTTTAGGCCTGTGTGGGGAATCTGGGATGAATTGTCAAACAGAACGGAAGATATGCTGTATTTCTCTGAAGGGTCTTTGTATATTAGAGAGCTTCTATTCTTTGATAAGGCAACCGTTTTAAACACACATGCGTGGATAATGCGATTCATTCGTTTCGCGCCAGACATTCGACAACGAGTTGCGGATATCCTGGAAAAGATGGGTCATCCTTTCAATGCATTACACGTCCGAAGAACAGACCATCCGTCAAGTTTTAACATGAAACAGGAATATTGGTTACAGCAACTAAGCGCGCGAGATGCGGTGAATCTAACAAAAACTCTTTACATTGCCACTGACGAAGAGGATAAAACTTGGTTTAAGCCTTTCAGTGAGGCAGGGTACAATCTATTTTTTGCTGAGGACTTCAGCGATCAGTTACGACTTGGAAATGAAAACCCTGCTGTAACTCAGGACTTGTTAGGCTTGTGTGAGCAGCTCATTTGTGCGCATGCTGATCATTTCGTGGGATCGTATTATTCAACATTTACCATGTATATCAAGAGGCTAAGGAAACAACTCTCTTGGAAAAGAGGAATGTTGCGGAAACCTTACACTTCTATTGTGTGGGCTGGAACGAGTGATGAACGAAACTAACGCCATCACACTTTATTCTTTGGTGATAAACTTTCAACAAACTTTAAAATCAGTTTCCTTCTTCTATAAGGCGTCTTATTATGCGGCTAGGTCCGTGAGCAGGTAATATGAACCCAATCCTGCGGTGTGATCGGCTGCCTAAGCGACCAAGATGGCGCTATCTTGTTCGCTCGGGATTTTCCGCTGTTTCCCGCAAGAAAAGAGTGTCCTTTTTCCATATATGAATAAATCTTTTATTGACCAAGCTTATTCAGTCAAGATGACTAGATATTAGCTCGTTTTTAATTTTTGTGTTTATGGACATCGATTCTGTCTCGGTCCATAAGCACGCCAAAAAGATCTTTGCTTATATCCAGCCATACTGTTTGTTTCTTATTAACTCAATTATCTTGCCCAAGTAAGTAAAATAAGTTAATATCTTTAATTTTAGTAAAATGACAAAGATTGCGAGACAGCTTCTCAAAGGCGAATAGTTTAACAGTCTTTTGTATGCCAGGGGGAAGGGTTGGGGCACGTTTCTGTCAAATGCGTGTATACAAACGTCTGGTAACATATTCACTACCTGACAACATGACAACAGCAACCGTGGCCAGTTTACAATATTGCAAGGTGCTCTTTCCAGTCTTGTTGCTAACTTAGACAACAAACATAGTGGGCTAGAACCGTGGAATCGTCTTTTCCAAACACCTTTTTGACGACTTAAAGCTTAAACATGACCGCCTCTTTTTAGGGAAGACTTAAGGATACTTGGCTTTTGTTTATGTCAATAATCTAGCTATCATTTCTTCGAGGCATCCAAGAGATAGTCGTAACATTATTCATTTAATGTATCTGACGACGAATAACAGTGTTTTCAAATATATTCATCACAAAAAGTTGTAATTAAGTGCAAGAGATTTAAAGACTTATCTATATATACAGTGTAAATAAAGAATAAAAGTTTAACTGTCGAGATCAAGTTGGCATTCGTCTTCTTCTCTCGCTCAAGATCAGAGACACGTCTGAGACTGGACTCGAAAACTTCACTTCCGATGACGTAGATTTAAGGAGATTCGCGTGGGGTCTCTGATTGGTTGTTACTCGAGTTTGAATTTTCGTCCGCAAATATCAACCAATCAGATACAGCTCTTGCATCTCTTTATTTTAGAGCTATACACGCCATCAGAATGGAGAATGAGTTTCGATTTTAGCAGAGTGATCTCTGTTGATCTGAGATGAATTGAACATAGTTTATTGTACAGGAGTTTTAGAAACTTGAGAGAGGTGTTAGGCTCGACTAGGGGAAGTTATGAATGAGGTACTTTTATCTGGCTTGGACCATGAATCAGTGTCCATGTACAGTGCAGGAGCTGATCGTTGGCGAATGTTCCACTGTGGTAGTGAATAGCAGCCGTTCTTGCACATAGACTGTTACATGTTGTTTCCATTCCTTATGGCTTTATCGCTATCTGTGCTGAACCGTTTCTCCATGAATGCTCTTGTAGTAGGTTTGTATTTTGCGTTTCTGTCAAGAGAGTTCGTTCGCGTTCTCTTGGCTTTACTAGTCAACACTTGTCTGAATCCTGCTGACCTCATGGGATCGCTGTAATTCGTAAAATGAGGCGCTTTGTGCTGCTGTGTTTCAAACTCGTATCCACACAAACTTGCTAAACTGGATTGAAAATCAGTTTCGGTCATGTTGGACATCGAGTTTTTGATCTGACGCATGCGCTTTATGGATGGAGTTGCTATGTACTTTTTCCGTTGTTTGTCGGTATATTCAGATTCAAAAACGAACTTTCGTACTTTCGACATATTTTCGTCTAGTTCTGGAAGCTTCTTCGTCTTGTTTTCTGAGTGTAGAATGCCTTCTTATTGGCGCAAACTCAGCAGTTATAGGCCTTTTCTCTTTGACGATAGCTTTCTGTGGGAGCGGAACGTCATCAATTGCGGCATTCGTTGAAAATTCCGTGGATACACCAGTGAATCGGACAAGTCTTTCACGCCTTGCGTAGTCGAGATCGTTAGCTCCTTCGAGCTCATCGCATGACTGATCTGCCGGTTGAATAATAAAGGGTCCATCTTTTGTTCCCATACGGTAACAGCCCTCGCCCATTTTCTCTCGTTTTCGTCTTTTGCGTGGATGGCCTTGAATGACAAACGTTTTCTGATAACAACAGCACTTGAACGACAGACGAACTTCTCTGTTTGTTAGCCCATAGAGAATGGCAGACATCACGCAGTATGCTTGAGCGAGACAAGTAAACAAGGATCTCAAGGCTTCGGGCATCTTATGCGGAACGACAGTTGCTAGAATGTTTTCCACAAAAATGGGGACAATGCAAATAACAAAGGCAATTATTTGAAGAATTGTAACCCATTTCGTATCACCTTCTCTTCTTCTAGGCTCGCATTTCATCCTTCCAACTCCAAGACAGTGGGGCCTAGTTTCTTTCCTTGCACGCCGTTCATACATTCGAACCCGAGAAAAGAGCTTGTAATTTGTAAAAAAAATTATTATCAATGGTCCAAACTCAAACAGCATCCAGCAAACACTGCATAAGATATAGAGGTACTTAATGGA
This sequence comes from Platygyra sinensis, assembly GCA_019787425.1. Classification (NCBI taxonomy): domain Eukaryota; kingdom Metazoa; phylum Cnidaria; class Anthozoa; order Scleractinia; family Merulinidae; genus Platygyra; species Platygyra sinensis. The sequence continues at coordinate 9,166 of JAHPZR010051694.1, read as the reverse complement.
TTTTCGGACATCAAAATAGGCGACCCCCATCCCAAAAATGGGGCTACTGCCACGCCCACTCCCATTAACAATATAATCACGACCAAGACATAAGATTGCCGACTCCCTGATAAATAAGATGGACATCGATTCACCCACTGTGTTTTAAACAAAGTAACGAGCGATATCACAGGAATATATAAAACAGAACAGCTGAAAAAGATGTTTAACAAACAAACCAGAGCATTGTCGTTGCTTGGCCAGGAGAAAAACACCATCGTTGTTAACGTTTGCAAAGTGTTTGGCGATGTAATGGGTGGTGAGAAAAACGTTTATAGAACGACGAAGTCTCTTGCAGCAAGCATGAAGAAGGCATAGGGTGAAATTCGCCAGGAAGGCGGTCACTGCAATACTAATGTAGAACACGTGGTAGATTCTCGAACCATCATTTCCTTTTCGGCTTGGTAATTTCGTTCAGAATGTTCGATTGGTTTGCCGAGTTGTTCAGATGCATGTTTTCCAACCTATACTGGAATCGCTAAGATGTTTTGAAATCCACCGAATATTTTCCAGTCTCCTTTTCTTTTTCCAACGCTGTAATAAAGCACAATGAAAACTACCGTTTACTCAATTTCTTTTGGATTGCTAAACCTACACAATGGGAAATTGAAAATAAAACAACTCAACTAAAAAAAGAAAGGTAAAAGTTATTGTGAAGATTTCTCAAAACTGGGGCATTAATCAAACTAGAGTTTAACAACTTTGCTGGTCTATTCTGAATTCAGTCTTTCGTATGTTTAAACAGGGTCAACTTTGAGTTTATTTTCGAAGCATGTACATATTACTAGCCAATGAGAGATATTGGAATGCTTTTAAAATCATGTGAATTTTTCGCAAATTCAAGCTAATTTATCTTAATGTTTGCCGAACGACACTTGATCAGTCATGTCAAATTACAACACCTAATAACCCGCATTCAAAGCAAAATTATTTATCCGAAACATGGGTAACATCGAAACAGTGAATTGTTGAATGGGCAAGACTGAATATTAAAAACTTTGAGTTTTGAAAAGAAAGACTTAAATGCTCTTTTACTGGAGCTGTGGAACACGCTTTTGATGCAATGGTTTGTCGCGTTTTAAATTTGAGAGTGAGAAAGTATATTTCCTCAATCTAGCTAACCAACTGTTCTCCAGGATTTTTGATGCATCGATGTTTGAAAAGAGTGAGAAATATTAATGCAAGTCTGATTTATTACAGTCACCCTTGGTTAACAAAGCAAATTGTACATCCCGTGTCACGAAACTGAGAATTGATCGAAGAAATATTTTTCCGGATCTCGGTAAATGCCCTGAAAGTATTATTTCGGACATGAGCTGGACTTAATTCATTTATTGTTATTAATACTTTGGATTTGCGACACAAGCAAAAACTAATAGTACCAGAAGAATAAAACGATTGAGGAATAAAAGCGATAAATATTAGATTATATTTATGTAAAAATAGAACTTTACCTTTCCTCTTGTCCAAAAGCAAACTCTGAAAGGCCGAAATCGCTCTCGAGCAACAGTAAAAGACGAGCAGAAGCAAATATGTTTGTGCCAGGTGAAGGTTTTTTTCTGTAAATTAATTACCTTCCCCTGGAGTAATTACCTTTGATCTTTACGTCACACATTAACGTCCGACTCGAGCAACAGTAAAAGACGACGCAGAAGCAAACATGTTTGTGCCAGGTGAAGGTTTTTTTCTGTAAATTAATTACCTTCCCTGGAGTAATTACCTTTGATCTTTACGTCACATATTGACGTCAGAAACAGGTGTGTAAATGCGGCTAATGTTAGAAACGTAAATAAGAATCCTACATGGTGGCCAATTTCATTACTGGGACAGTTTGGATCTTCAAGGAAGCAAACAATCATTTTCATTCCCCGGTACTTTTACTGATGGAGAACAGGTAAATGATTTAACGGAGGGAATCGGGACCGTTCGCTTTATATGTGACGAAAAAATGGTGAGGAACAGCGTTTTTTTTGAGGGAGTGGGAATGGCAAAAAGTTTGGCGTTGCAAATTCGTATACGAATAAATATCGTATGAACGGTTGTAGGCCGGCGCAATTTGAAAGAATTTTCAGATAGCACGTTTAGTTTGTATCCTTATCACTTGAGCTTTCATACGATTACTCATTCATTATCTGACGGATAAGTTACGAACATGCGCCCGTTAATTTGCAATATACTGCAAACTAACAATTAACGACAAAATCGGATTGCTCGTACAATATAAAGAATTAGCCTAGTTAAAAATAATTTTAATTTTAGAAAATCTAAGGTGGCTCTGAAACCCACTCCGCTACATATTTTTATTTAATTTTGCGAAGAGGTGCGTGTTATCATGTTTATCACAAATTCAGTACTTAAATAAAAATAAGGGGTCATGGAGCTCGTTTTTGAGTTATAACCGAGCACTTGGAGATAGAATTAAGGTGTGTTTTAAGCAGGTCATATTGTTGCTATGGTAGCCTATTGCGCTACAAAATAGACAGAAACATGTTCACCAATGATTGGGCAGTTTTTTGATACCATGATTTTGGCATCAACCGATAAAGAGTAGTTATAATGACCCATCAAAGTCTACGTCCCAGAAAGTGCTGTAAAATGTTCGAACGCACCTTAAATAAGGCAGTTGTTGATTTTCCAGCATCTACAAGGGAACAGGTGCATTATGTTGGGGTAACCGAAAACTACTGACTCCCGGTCTGCGGACCCCCACTACGGACTGGCCCGCGAACTATCCCAGGGACCAGCCCACGGACTATCCCTACGAAGCCCTAGTACGGACCATCCCAAAATAGAATAAAATAACATAAAATAGAGATTTCACTTCCACGTTGTCTAATAGACCTATATCTGCAATGGTGGAAACAGAGAATTAACTCTTAAGTGTAAATTAGAGTGCTAAAGGGAAAGTAGAAGGGAATCAGGAAAACCACACGAGGTAAAAAAAAATATTTTGACCTCGGTGTGAATCGAAACCCACGATCTCCGGATTAGATCTACCGGTTACTCTGCCGACTGAGCTACGAGGTCGGACAGAGAAAGTCAGGGACGATTTAGGTGGCGACTTCAATTTACACTTCGATTTAGGTAGCACTTTAATTTATACTTCAGAATTAATCCTCTGTTCCACCACTTGTGTTCCTACTGCTACGCGGCACAACATTCATTATGTACCCTTACTTTCTCTTCGGCGCGATTCACCACCTAAATCGTGCTACGCGGCTCAACATTCATATATATATCTGCAATGGACTGGTGGGGCATCAGTTTTTAAGTCCTTGGTAAGGGGTGGGTCGTTCAATTTTCAGCTACCCATACGGGTGGCATACATATGACCACAATGGACAACAAAGGCAACTCCTTCCAAACAATAAAAGCACGTGATACACTTACATCAACCCACGGTTTGGCCAGTACCATAACGCATGCGCAAACCCATAACAGCTAGGCAGTGGCAGACATGGACAGCTGTTTTTGGCCTATTAGGCCTCATCAGCATGGCATAGCCGTCAGGCAGAAATAGGACTAAGAGTCTTATGTAGTCTGCCCTTTATTGCCGAGATGGGTGGCGTTTTGCATGTGACATGATCAATCTAAAAAAATTAAAATAAAATCTGGATTTGAGTTTCGTCTGAGGTCATCACCAACTAAATTTAGTGGATGATCGGCCGAACACCCGATTACTTCATTACTTGCTACACCGTGCTGAGGAGAACCTAACAAAGTCGAAACAGCTGTCCCTGGTTGCAATTCTTGGCTTTCAGTTTGGACTCTATCATGTCGTTTTCCGGTTAATCTTTCTACGTATTATCAGCTTTGCATCATTGTTTTCTAGTATCGATGCTCCCATTTCATTTTCTGAGAGATACAAATACAAAGGAGAGAAACCGGCTCCCGTTGATGATGTTGATACATGTACATATACACTGTAGGGAAACATCAGTACTCATGTCAGTACTACAATGGAATGAAAGTATTGGAACCCACCATCATAAATAAAACGACCTACAAAATTTGAATCTGTTAATGTACAAACTACCTAATGGGAACATGAAATTTACATTGTGTCTCTATCAATTACATAACAGGAATCTATCTTACTTTTGCTTCATGTTAGTTGATAAGGTCCTGTAGAGTTAATCGGATGCTGAAAGCACTAACTTGAGAGGATGAGAGGCATGAATTGACCCCCGTCTCTCAAATTATAATTTTTTGCCTTTAAGTATAGTCAAGCTCTTTGTGTGGGATCTCACACTGTTGCTGTGTGGGATACCTGTGGTATCTCACACTGTTGTTGTGTGGGATACCTGTGATATCCTCACACTTTTGTTATCTCGTTGTAAGTCCGTTAATGCTAAGAAGTTGCAAAATTTGCAATGAATTTTGGATCCACTTTGGATATTGTGGTGGCGTCTTTTGTAAACAGTTCATCCTTGTGATCTGATCGATCATGAAAGTAGTACTCAAAAACTAACATTCGAAGGTTCTCGAGGATCATAGAGCGATCTATATTTATCTAGCTATTTATAAGAGGATCGATCTGACGATTTGGTGCAACGATATGTCTTTTCTGTGAACGATCTGACTATTGCCGTGGAACAATCTCGGAATTTGACTTGGAACGATCTGACCGCAATTGCTTCGGCTATCTTTCTTCTTCTTTGGTTAGTAATTCTGGTGGCGTCTTTCGGTTTCCCTCTTTCTTGTGCTTTGGAGATTAAAATTTCCCTGAAAATCTTTGATATTAACCGAATTCTGAGAGGAATTATCCGACGCGGAATTTTCATTACAAGACGATTTATTCATCTCAGACGATTTAGCCTCCTGGGTCGTCTTCAGTTGATTCGTCTTCCAGCACGTCTTGGAGCCGTGCTGACAGACGAATCAGTTGAAGACGAATTTAGCCACATAATTCGTCTAAACACAGGATTTATACCTAGATGAGTCATCTGTCTCAGGCAGGCGAGTGACCCGTTTCAGACATGTAATTCGTCTCAAGCGGATCATTCGTCCCTAGTATCAATTCGGCCATTTGCTCTGAAGCGAATAGTGCACACACCACAATAGGGAACTTAAGCAAACCACGACGGCAACGGCAACGGGAACGCCACCAAACAAAAGATTTAATGAGCAGAACAATAGCTGTGCACGTGCGTTATAAATCTTTGTACATTTCGTTACCGTTCTCTGCCAAACTACAACGTGAAATGACCAAGTTTTGCGTATTGTGGAGAACGTACGCCACGACGGCAAATATTTTGGATTTCCTTATGTAACTGATCGTTGGCTTTGCACATTTAGTTTGAGCAGGTGTTTAGACAGATTTGCGCTCTGAACGGGTTTAATTACTTACGAAATTCGAGAGTAAAATTTAAATTCACTTTTTACTAGGCGTCGTCCCTGGCGTCGCCGTCGTCGGTGCTTAAGTTCCCTATTATTAAGGCGACTAGATCCGACGCTCACTAAAATGTTTTACAGAGCATGTAATTTTGAAAGCGTTGAAGTAGGCCGTTCATTGACAACTAGCTTCAACAACTGCACTATCAAAACCTATTATCAAACCTTTAAGATGCTGTTCAACAAAATCCATCTACGTGATCTTTGTACACGAGCTTGCGAAAAGTAAAAGCAAATGCGTGTTCAGCAGAGAGTCTCGTGAAAGGGCGACACAGTGAAAGGGACTGTCACGGATCGTATGGTATAAATTCTTTAAATTACATTTATTTCACAATCTGCAATTAAGACTTACGTGCATACAGTTCTTTGGGTCGTAGTTTTTGATATATGTATTTCTTATTACCATTCTAGCCTTTTGTTTGTTGACAAATTTATTGTTGGAGAGAGAACTTTAATAGAGATCGACAAGACACTTTGATGAATTGGAGGATTAAGACTACAAATCACAGTTTTCCTCGGCGTGTTTGATCAGTGGTATTGAAAGTGGAAATTACAAATGATTACCTCAACGGCGTTCATTTCCCTTGCCAGAGTCGGACAGCCATAGCAGGCGCCAAGGAAAACAATCTAGTATGGGTAACTTTTAAGATCTGTGGTGATTTTCTACTTTTAAGTTGTCCATTTTTGTTTATTTTCCCTTAGCGATATTTCAGTTGAAAATTCGTCCACATACTGCCAAATGCTCTAGCCATAGTGTTAATAATATCTAATTTTCCCTATCTATTTAATCCATTCCTTTTTCACGATATGTTGAGGCCTCTGCAAGCTACTTTAAGTGCAGCCAATGACGGGTGACCAAGAGACATTGAAATGAACTATTGACAAAGTTTTCAAATAAACACAGTCTAACGTGTTTAATTTAATACACTGTTCTTTGGACTATTTTCACTGCGCTTTTCAATAACATGCGGATCGACTCTAAAATTCAAAGCCCGACCAACAAATGCGTTCTTCCCTTCCGTCAATCAAATGTTCGGCGGATCCTCCCAGCCTCTGCCTACTGCCGAGCACTATTTCGTTCTCTGAACTGAGGTGTGCTCAACGATTTGATTACCGAGCGCTCTGCAGTAGTCGGAAGCTGGGAGGAGTCGCCGAACATTTGATTGACGGTAGTGAAAAACGCATTTGTCGGCTGAGCTTTGAATTTTAGAGCCTCTGCATGTTTTTGAAAGG
>JAHPZR010051693.1:0-25058 GCA_019787425.1 Platygyra sinensis | reverse complement strand
CCTTGTGCATTAAATGAACAAGTAACAGGTCCTATTCCATCTCCTAAAACTACAGCTTTAGCAACATAATAACCACTAGCTCCATTAAAATCTATACTTCCTGCATTACAGGGAACACTTTGAGCATCAAATTGAGATGCTTGCATTACTCTAAAAAAGTTAAGATTACTCATTTTTTAAGCTGTCTATTTCTTGTTTTAATTCTTTAATTGCTTCAATTAATAAAGGAATTATTTTTTCATACCTGACAGCTTTAAATCCATTTTCTCTTGTAGTTACAACTTCAGGTAATACCTTTTCTATTTCTTGTGCTATGACTCCTACATCGTGGCCATCATTTCCATGTAACCAAACTTTTTGTTCATCAGTTAATGGTTTCCAATTAAATTCTACACCACTAATTTCCATTACTTTATCTAAAGATCCCTTAATAGGTGTAATATTATCTTTAAAATTTATATCTGATGTTGAAAATGCAACTATATCATTTGTAGCATCAATTCTACCTTTTGTAGTTGAATATGAACCAGTTATACCAACCGTTAAAGCAGCATCAATACCTACATAGTCATGAGAAAATAGAGTTATTCCATCTCCATCAGGGTGATTTATATGGGTTTTAAAACCATCAGAAGCTGGGTTTATTTTGTGTTCACCTTCTGTATCATCAGATACAGCAAATATTGATTGTATTGAATTAAGATATATACCCGAAGTAGTAAAAGTAAATCCTCCAGATCCTGTAATTTGTCCATTTCCTCCTAATGTTGCTATTCTAGCATTTCCGTCTCCTAAAACTTCTCCAGCTCCACCTTTTGCACCTGTTGAACCTTGAGCACCTTTTTGTCCTTTTTCTCCTACTGCACCTTGAGCACCTGGTCCTCCATCAGGTCCTTGAGGTCCTGCTACTGTACCTTGAGGTCCTGTAGCACCTGGTTGTCCTTTTTCTCCGGTTGCACCTTGAGTTCCTGTTGCACCTGGTTGTCCTTTTTCTCCGGTTGTACCTTGTTCACCTTTTTCTCCATCTGCTCCTTGACCACCAGTATCACCAGGTCCTCCTTTATCACCAATTTCACCTTTAGCACCATCTGCTCCTTGAGCACCACCCGCTCCTTGAGGTCCTGTAGTACCTTTTTCTCCTGTTGCACCCTGAGCACCTGTAGCACCTTTAGCTCCTGTTGTTTGTGCATCACCATAACCTATTGTTACATAATATTTTGAACCATCATAATACCAACCTAATAAATCAACTGCATTAGCAGCGGTTGATGCTGTATATGCAGTATTACCTAAATAAACTGTGGTACCTCCATGATCAATATCTAATGTTCTTCCTCCTGTACTATCTTGTTTAACAACTAATACACCAGTATCACCTGTTTCCCAACCATCCATTGTTAGAGCATTTTGGCCTGCTCCTAGTGTAACAGTAGCATTTGAACCACTAGCTACATTCCATTGAACATTTAATCCAGCTGGGGTTATAGTTTGTTGATCAATTTGTAATTTACCTTCTAAATGTACATCACCACCTGGACCTGTAGAATCATAAGTAAATTTAGATGAACCCGATATACTAGTACCACCAGTTGCTGTTAAAATATTATTATCAATATTACCATCAATACCACTTATACCTGAAGGTCCTTGGGCTCCTATTCCACCTTTTTGACCAGTTTTCACCTTGTGCTCCATCTGCTCCTTGTGCTCCATCTGTTCCTTGGGCTCCATCAGCTCCTTGAGTACCTGTTGTACCTTGTGCTCCCGTAGTACCTTGAGCTCCATCTGCTCCTTGTGCACCACCACTACCTGTAGAACCTTTAGCTCCATTTTTTAGTATATTGAACTACTACACTAGCACCATTACTAAATGAACCATTTAATTCAACATCCGCGGCATTTAAATCATATAAAATTCTAGTAGCATTTATTGTATTAATTGAAGAAGAAGCAATTGTAATTATGTTAGCTGTATCAGCTTGGTCATAAATTATAAATTGACTTTGTTTTGAAAATAAGTTATTATGAGTACTACCATCTGCATCTTCCAATGCTAAAGCCATTTGTGTAGCTGAACCAATAGTAGTATTATTAAATCTAACAAATCCAGCAGCACCAGCCATATTTGTACTAGTACTATAACTATAAGCTAAACCTGCTATTTGTCCTGTTTGGCCTTGTGCTCCTTGAGGTCCTGTAGTACCTTGAGCACCTTTTTCTAATGTATCTCCTTTTGATCCTGTAGCTCCTTGAGCTCCTGTAATTCCTTGAGCTCCCGTAGTACCTTGTGCTCCTTTTTGACCTGTAGTTCCTTGAGCTCCTTTTTGACCTGTAGTACCTTGTGCTCCTTTTTCTAAAGTATCACCTTTAGGTCCTGTAGGACCTTGTGCACCTATTTCACCTTTTTGTCCTGTTTCTCCTTGAGCACCTTTAGTACCATCTGTACCTTGAGTACCTGTTGTACCTTGAGCTCCTGTAGCACCTTGTGCTCCTTTTTCCAATGTATCTCCTTTTGGTCCAGTAGGTCCTTGAGCACCTTTTTCTAAAGTATCACCTTTAGGTCCAGTTGTACCTTGAGCACCTATTTCACCTTTTTGTCCTGTTGTACCCTGAGCTCCTTTTTGACCATCAGTACCTTGAGCACCTATTTCACCTTTTTGTCCTTTATCTCCTTTATCACCAGTTACAACAAATGAACATAAAACATCTTCACCATTACTAAAAGGTGTGCCATCTGAAGAAGCTTCAGCACTAATATCTAATGTCCACCAAGTACCATTATCAGTTAAATCAGATATTGCAAATAAAATAAATTGTGAAGTATCAAATTTATTTGAAATTCTTAAATGACCTTTTACAGCTGAGGTCGAACTGTCTATTGTTTGTAAAAACGATTCTATACTATTGCCATCATCATCATCTTGGCTTATATAAGATTTGGTTGATGTGCTTTGAATTGCATCATTTAATCTTACATCACCTGAACCCGGATCTGAAGCTCCTGTAGATGTATCAAAAGTGTAATCAAATGAAGCACCACCAAATGAACCATCAGTACCTTGTGCTCCACCTTCACCTTTTTGTCCTGTTGTACCCTGAGCTCCTTTTTGGCCATCAGTACCTTGAGTACCTGTTGTACCTTGTGCTCCCGTAGTACCTTGAGCTCCATCTGCTCCTTGTGCACCATTAGTTCCTTGTGCACCATCACCACCCTTTTCTCCAGTTTCACCTTGTGCTCCTATATCGCCTTTAGCTCCTGTAGTTCCTTGTGCTCCATCGTCACCTTTAGTACCTGTAGTACCTTGTGCTCCTATTTCTCCTTTTTCTCCTGTTTCTCCTTGGGCTCCGTCATCTCCTTTAGTACCTGTAGTACCTTGTGCACCTGTAGTTCCTTGTGCTCCTGTAGTTCCTTGTGCTCCTGTTTCTCCTTTTTCACCTTTTTCACCTTTTTCACCAGTTTCACCTTGTGCACCATCTACTCCTTGAGAACCAACTGTTCCTTGAGCACCTTTTTGGCCATCAGTTCCTTGAACTCCATCTGTTCCTTGAGCACCCGTAGTTCCTTGGGCACCATCGACTCCTTGAGCACCAGTATCTCCTTTTTCTCCTGTTTCTCCTTGGGCTCCATCATCTCCTTTAGTACCTGTAGTACCTTGTACACCAGTATTTCCTTTTTCACCTTTTTCACCTTTTTCACCAGTTTTCACCTTGTGCACCTTTAGGACCAATTTCTCCCTTTTCACCTTGAGCTCCTGTTTCACCTTGAGCACCTATAGCACCTTGAGCACCTACTTCTCCTTTAACTCCAGCTTCTCCTTTTTCTCCTATTGAACCTTTTTCTCCATCTGTACCTTGTGCCCCATCAGTTCCTTGAGTACCTCCTTCACCTTTTTGTCCTGTAGGACCTTGTGCTCCTTTTTCACCATCTGTACCTTGTGTACCTGTAGTTCCTTGAGCTCCATTTGCTCCCTGAGCACCCTCAGCTCCTTTTTCTCCATCATTACCTTTTTCACCTACTTCTCCTTTTTGTCCTTTTACACCATCAGTACCTTGTGCTCCATCTACACCTTGAGCCCCGTTTGCTCCTTGAGCTCCTAATTCTCCTTTTTCACCATCTGTTCCTTGAGCTCCATCTGTACCTTGAGCACCAACTTCACCTTTTTGACCATCAGTACCTTGTGCACCAGTTGTTCCTTGAATACCTGTTAAACCTTGAGCACCTGTAATACCCTGTGCTCCTATTTCTCCTTTTTGTCCTTTATCTCCTTTATCACCTGTAGTTACAAATGAAACAATGATATCTTCTCCATCTGAAAATGGTGAAGCAGCTGAACTAGCTTCGTTTGTTATATTTAATGTCCACCACCCAGTATTATCGGTTAAATCTGTTATAGCATACGTTAAAAATTGGGTTGCATCGGTTCTATTGGATATTTTTATGTGTCCTTTAACTGCCGAAGTTACACTATCTATGGTTTGTAATGTTGAAGAAATATCATTACCATTATCATCTTCATCGTCAATATAAGCAGCAGTAGCTGATGTTTGAGTTGAATTGTTTAATTTAATTTTACCAGTACCTGGGTCAGATGAATCGGTATCAGATTCAAAAGTGTAATCAAATGAATTACCACCGAAATTACCATCAGTACCTTGTGGACCATTACCACCTTGTACACCTGTAGTACCTTGAGCTCCAGTTACACCTTGTGCACCAATTGCTCCTTGTGCTCCTTTATCTCCTACAGGTCCTGGTCCTCCAGTAGTACCTTGAGAACCTTTTTCCCCATCAGTTCCTTGAGCACCTGATTCTCCTTTTTCTCCTTGAGCACCTGTTGTACCCTGAGCACCTGTTTGTCCTTTTTCACCTACTTCTCCTTTTTGTCCTTTATTACCTTGTGCACCACTTGCTCCTTGTGCACCTGCAGTACCTGTAGTACCTTGTGCTCCTATTGTACCTTGAGCACCTTCAGGACCAGTAGCACCTTGAGGACCTGATTGGGCATTTACCCATTGAGAACCGGATACAGTAGAACTTAGTACTTGACCTAAAGTACCTGTGTTATCATCAGTATCATAAATAGATTTTGATAAGTGTATAGAACCACTTACTAATGCGTCGTTATCTACTTGTAGTGATTCTAAGTTTGCATTTGAACCACTAATAAGAATTTCTCTCCAGTTTGCCATGGGTTATTTATATGGTTATAAATATGAGAAATATTATTTCGATTCAGAAATAGAATTTGTATTTTCAGATATATGTTTTTTCTATTTGCTCGATTTGCTGTGCTAGTTTACTTTGAAGCATTCCTATGAACATAGCATCAACACCACTTATCTGGATGAATTCTAATCCTTTTCTTAAAGCTTTAATTTCTCTTAAATTTAAATTTTCTAATGTATATAACTCGTCCATATTTATTTTTTATTATTAGTTAAATATATGTACTGTTTTTGCAGATTCAACGTAGTATTATATAAAATTTCTATATCTTTTCCTTTAAAATCATGCTGTTGAATCATTTTTAATAAAAACATAATTTCATCTTTAGATAAAGATGGCAGATCCTTTTTAGGATCCGCCTTCTTATCTTTATTTTCAAGTTTAGATTTACCTTGAATAATTATTTCACCACTTTTGAAACTCATTTAAACTCATTTATTATGAGTAAATATAAATATCTCCTGAGCTGAAACAAACATATTACCAGCTTTTTGGTATTTAGCTACTACTCCACCAGCTGCATCACCACCTGATCCTACTACTACTGCAGACATAAATGCGTCTGGAGCAACTGTGTTTGTACTTGGATCAAATGAACCTGTAACTCCCCATCTTGTTTGTGCGGAATCATAAGCGAATACTTCTGTGACACCAGCTGCAGTTTGTTGTACTGCTATACCACCGTCTCCATTAGTTTCACTACCTGAAGCTAATCTAATAAATCTATCTGCTACATCTAAGTCTTCCGTGTGTTGGAAACTTGCTGTACCAGCTACTGTTAAGTTTCTATTTACTACTAAGTCTCTAGAAACTGTTAAATCTTGTCCGATTGTTACATCGTCTGGTAATGCTACTGTGATTGATCTACTTCCAGCACCTAATGCTGCTGAACCACCACCTGTAACTGTAATTTCATTAGTTGTACCTAATACTTCTAATGTTAAATTACCTTCAACTGCATTGTTAGCACTTGAACCATAATCTACAGCGATTGTTGGAGTTGAACCTTCACCAGTGTTTGAACCAATTGTTACACCAGTTCCACTACCTAATGTTGCTACGTAGTTACTAGTTGTTTGAGTTCCTAATGCTACTGCATTATCAGCGATTTGAGCACTTTCGATTGCATCGTCAGCAATATGAACAGTATCAATTGCATCTGCTGCTATTGAAGCTGAAGTTACAGCTGCTGCTGCAATCATAGAATTTGAAATTCCACCTGCTTTAACTCTTAAAGTGTCAGTATTAATTTCAATTGATGAATCATCAACGTTAACACTTAATGCTGAACCAGCACCACCTGCTAAACCTGCACCTGCTACTGAAGTTGCGATTTGAGTTGCTGTAATTCCTGCGTCTGCTACTTTAACTCCACCTGAACCTACAGATAATGTAGAACCATCTGCTTCTACTGCTACTGTAGCTGTTGAAGAACCATCATAAGTGAAATCTGCAATACCATTACCATCTGTTAAATCTGGTAAGTTAGTTGTTCCAACGAATTCACCAGCAAATGAACCAGTAAAACTACCAGTTATTTTTGTATCTGCTACCTCACCTGAACCTGATATAATATTATTACCAGAAGTAAATTTAGTTGATGTTACGTTAGTTAAACCTGCAAGTGTAGTAGATGAAGCACCTAATGCTATTTCAGTTGTACCTACTGTTACACTGCTATTTGATAATTGTGAATTGGCTACATTGGCTAGCGTACCACCTAAAGTAATAGTACCTGATGTTGTAATCTCACCACCTGTTAACGTAATACCATTAACAGATCCTGCTGTATCAACAGACGTTACTGTTCCAGATCCTAAACCTGTTGCTGCGATCGTAATACTACCGGCACCATTTGTAACAGAGATATTTGAACCACCTGTAATTGTACCTAATACTGGATCACCCCAGTGCTACCTATGACCAACTGACCATTTGTAGCTTGGCCTAATGCTGTAACAGCACCAGTTCCGCTACCTAAAAGTACACCTCCGTCCGTTAACGTTGAGGCGCCTGTACCACCCGATCCTACGGGTAATGCTGTATCTAGGGATAAAGCTGATAAGTCAACCGATGATCCGGATACAATTACTTTTTTCCAAGTTGCCATTGATAAATTGTTTTTAAGTTATTAATAAATGTTTATTATACGTATGCAACCAAGAAATTAAATTCTTATAATTTTAATATTTTTTAATCTACTCCTATAAAAGCAGATGATGTTGTGAAATATAATCCTCCTACTATAGCTGATGGTGCTCCATCACTACCTTCTCTTGCTCTAAATACAGCAACTCCTTCATTATCTATTTTAAATAAACTTTGAGTTACAGCTGTAGCATTTTTAATTAGGAAGTTTTCACTTGAGTTTAATAATGTGTCTACACTACCTGTTACACCTAAACTACCTGTAATTTGAGCTGAACCTGTATGTGGGAATGCATCTCCTCCTGAACCTGATGTTAATTGTGCTAATACAGAACCTACTGAAGCATTATATGCTGCTAATCCTAATCCTTGACCTCCACCTGTTAAATCATTAGCACCTGCAAGTGTCATTAACCCATTATCGTTTGATATTTCGGAAACTAATAAATATGACGAACCCGCACTACTTGACTTCCTGATCTTTCAATAAAGTTATTTCCTAAATCATTACTAGAAGAAGCAAAGAAATTCATTTCTAGAAGTACTAATTCTATCTGTAATTTCTGTTATTTGGTATTGGCCATAGTCTCCTGCAACCGTAGTTGTAACACTACTAGTAACAGCTAAGGAAGCTACAATACCCCATTTATTATAATCTGTATTATATTCAGAATCATCTGAACCCGTAATATCTCTTAAATCACTAGGTTCACCTGTACCTACTTTACTAAATGAAGCTGATTCAAAAAAGTATAAACCTTTTTGAGGTCTTATTCTTAATAAACCTTGCCCTGAAACGGTATCAGCTGTTGTTAAAGAATTACTACCTACATCTACAGTTACTACTGTTGTGTTCCCAATAGTTGAAGAAATAACCATTCCTGGTTTTACATAATTAATATCAAAATATCCAGAAACAGAAGCTAAACCTGTAACATTAGTACCACTACCAGTACCATTTAATCTAATGAAACCATTTGTTTGATTTTCATTTGAATAAAGACCATTTGCTACCATTGTATTCTAATGAACCAAAAGTCAATACTGGAAATGCCATATTTCTTTTTCTTTATAGGTTAATATTATAAATTAAAACTATTAGAATCTAACATTAAGAGCAATTGGTGTAAAGTTATCTATACCACTTACTGTTATTTGATTGAAATTAGATCCTAAATTATATAGTGTGGATGGTGTTAAATTACCACTTGTTCCCGTACCACTAAAGTTTTTAGCTTCTACTGTTACTAGATTTATATTTTGTTTATCACTATAACCCCCAGCACCTTCTTGTAACCCACTAGGAACTGTAAGAGTTAAATTATTTTCTTGGTTATTAGCAAATAATTGAATATTATTTAATTGTGAACTACCACTTATACCTCCAGGAGCTGTCATTGAAACT
Source organism: Platygyra sinensis (assembly GCA_019787425.1). Taxonomy (NCBI): domain Eukaryota; kingdom Metazoa; phylum Cnidaria; class Anthozoa; order Scleractinia; family Merulinidae; genus Platygyra; species Platygyra sinensis. The sequence continues at coordinate 16,278 of JAHPZR010051693.1, read as the reverse complement.
GCAGTAACGTTACCTGAAGAGTTAGTTACAGTAGCTGTAAATAAAGCACCATAAGCGGCTTCTGTACCTGAAGTACCACCTGAATCCGCACAAGTTACTGTAAATGTATTTGTAGCCGCACTTGCAACTGTTCCAATTAAGTAATCTTCATTTGCATTTCTAACAATAACTTTATCTCCATTACCTAAACCATGATTGGCATGTGTAATAGTAAGTGTAGTACTTGATCTTGACCATGAAGCTACAAACATGTTAGTTGTTGACAGTAGCATATAATTCATAATCCGTACCACTCGAGTCTACTAAATATCTAACTTGTGTATTATATACATTACCTGCTCCACCACCTGATCCTTCAGCACCTTGGGCACCTGTTGTACCTGTAGTACCTTGAGAACCATCAGTTCCCTGAACACCGGTTCCGGTTTGACCTTGTGCACCGTCGGCTCCTTTTTCCCCAGTTGCACCTTGAGCACCTGTTGTACCTGTAGTACCTTGAGCTGCGGTTGCACCTTGTGCTCCTTGAGCACCTGCACCTGTTTCACCTTGTGCACCATCAGCTCCTTGAGCACCTGCAGTACCATTTTCTCCTTTTTCACCTATAGTACCTTGAGCACCTGTTGTACCTGTAGTACCTTGAGCACCTGTTGGTCCTAAACTTCCTTTTTCTCCATCTTCACCTTTTTCTCCTTGAGCACCATTAGCACCTTGAGCACCAGTTGGTCCATTTGCACCTTGTGCACCATTAGCACCTTGAGCACCTACTTCTCCTTTTTCACCTTTTTGTCCTTTTTCACCTGCACCTGTTTGACCCTGTGCACCATCTGTACCTTGGGCACCTGCAGTACCTGTAGCACCTTGAGCACTAGTGGCTCCTTGGGCACCAGTATCTCCTTTTTCTCCAGCTGCACCTTGTGCACCTGCAGTACCAGCATCACCTTGTGCTCCTTTTTCTCCATTTGTACCAGATTGACCTTGTGCACCATCATCTCCTTTTTCACCTTGTTGACCTTTTTCTCCGGCTGCACCTTGAGAACCTGCTGTACCTTGTGTTCCTTCAGCACCCTTTTCTCCAGTAGCACCTTGAGCACCTCCTGCACCTGTAGAACCTGTAGCACCTTGAGCTCCAGCTGTTCCTCCTTCACCTTTTTCCCCAGTTGCTCCTTGAGCTCCAGTTGAACCATCAGCTCCTTGAGCACCATCTGCTCCTTGAGCTCCAACTGATGAACTTCCTGAATATAATCTTCCGTCTGCATCAATTAAAACTGCTCCTAAATCCCCACTTGAGGTAGCTGGAACGTCAACTAATTGAGAAAAGTATACAGATCCTGTAGATAATAGGGAACCTGTAAGGGTTAAAGAACCCGATATTGTTATGTCGTATGCTGATTGGCCTGTAAAAGCTTGTACGGACTGGGAAACCTGTAATGCTTCAATAGTTTGGCCGGTTGCTATACCTGTATATGATAATGTATTTGCCATGGTCTAAGGTTAATATTTTTATTATAAATATATAATTTTTTATTGTCTGTCAATGTTTACTAAAATAGTTGTATCAGTAGTTCTAGAAGTAGGAAGAGGTTGAGCTAATTTTCCAACTGCTACTAACTCCTGATCATTATTATACAATCCTACTGTTGTAACATATGGATCAAAATATGATCCTGTTGCAAAACCATCTACACTACCTATGTTAGATCCTGATTGTATAATTGTTGGATTAAGTGTATAATTAAATTCACTTTCTCCTATAGTACATTTGTACTGCGTTTCATAAATAGTAAAAGAGGATGAAAATGAACAAGTAATATTAGTAGTATTAATAAAGTTTTCTACATGATTATTTCCTACTGTTCTTCCTCCATATATTCCAGCTCCATATTCATCTTCTCCATAAGAACCACTAACGCCAGTTCCTATTTTTCTTGATCCTCCTGAAAATACTATTATTCCATGTTCGTAAATTACATTACCAACATTTATAAAGTCTTGTTCACTTGAACTAGCATACATTTGTAACCTACCCTCTCCGTCATCTATATAACTACCACTATCAGTTATGATTTTTATACTATTAGGTAATATATAATCCCCAAATAAATTCCTAGGAATAGATAAAACACCTATTTCAGGTTCAAATCTTTGTTCACTATATAAATCTTCACCATATTTTGCAGTTCCATAAGCAACTAAAGGTGTTTGAGCAGTATAAGAACTAGTAGGCCAGAATTTTTGAGGTAATAAATCAGTTTGTTCAAAATTAAAAAATGCATTACTACCCATTCTAGCTGTAGTAGTACCATCTGGATTTATAGATTGTGTATTTGCAATTTGAACATCACCATTACTACTAGAAATATAATTTGAATAGTATAATTGTTGTGTTTGATAGTATACTGATGATTGTGAAAATTGAGTAAGATAACCAGTAGATGATCCTGTAGCAAACTTATTACCAAGATATCTATCTATTCCTACATTAGAAGCAGTTAAAGCATTTCCCTCAAAAGAGAAGCCTTTAGCAACCTCCAGAGGAGATATTATAATATCCTGTGAGTTTAAAGTTTTGAACGCCGCCATCCATCTTAGAAATCTAATTTTACTCGAATCAATGCTTCTTTAGTAAAATCTTTATTTAAAGGTTTAGATAATTTAGCAGTTGCTAACAATTCATTACTATCATTATACATTCCTACAGTTGTAATATATGTTTGAGGATTGTTAATAAAATAGTTGTAAATTACCTCACCTGTAGATCCTGATAAGTATGAAGGGTTTTCTGAATAATTAAATTCTGAATTTCTAGCTCTAATAAATACATAATCAGAAGTAATTGTTTCTTCTGAATTTAATTGGAATGAAGAACCAGATTGAATTGGTCCTAATAATTTAAGTGGGTTATTACCTGCTGTATTAGTTGTAGTTTCTGTACCTAAATTTAGTCCTTCTGCTGTATCCAAATCTAATGCATCTCCATTTAATATAATAGTTCCAATATCTGGTAAGAATAAACCATATGAACCACTTGGTGTTGTATAACCAGTTCCACCTGAACCTGAATTATATGATTTACCATCCGAACCACTAATTATTTGATATGCTCTTTGTGTACCATAATATGTTGGTACTCTAACCATACCTGAATCATCAGTTAATCTTAAAGTATTATCTCCTGTAGTTATTGAACTACTTAATACTAAATTAAGTGAACCTGGGAATAAAGATTCTTTATAAGCTGCTCTTTCAATACTTAATACATAAATAGAACTTCCTGACACACCACCAAATACAAACCCTGAATTTTCATCTTCCAATACTAATGTTCTATACTGACCGTAAATTGTTGAAGCAGGAGATACACCTGGATTAGCTATTTGGTTATAAGCTAAGGCACCACCACCTGATTCATTTCCATAAGCAATTTCAAATTGAGCTGCTGTAGCACTTCCTGTTGGATTACCATCATATACAGTAATATAATAATTACCTGAATCACTTGATACTTGTGTTGAAGAAGTAAAAAATGTAGTTAAAGTAGGTAAATTGTTAGTCCAACATGTTTGGGTTTGTGACTGTGCACTTACAACAAAATCGTCTGCTTCTAATCTATTAAATGACATATTGTTTTATTTATGTTGTTGATTTAGTTATTGTTATTGGAATAGTAATTCTAGCTCCACTATCCAATCCATTAAACGTTAATGTACTAACTAAAGTTGAATTAGACCCGAATAATGTATTAACTGTTGTAGCTCTCAATGTAAATTGAGTACCTGTAATAGTTGATGATACATTAGTTCCTATTGTTTGTGTCGCAGTTGCGTTTGCAGAAGTAGCTGCTGATGTATTAATACCTGTAGCTTCAAATTGATTTAATAATCTAACATCTGCTATAGTACAACTATATCCACTTGTTTCAAATACTTGATCATTACCTAAATAATTTAATGTTTGTGGTGTAATTGCAAGTGTAGCTCCTTGTTGAAGTGTAATTGCATCATACCCTACATTTAGTACAGGTAATTTAGCTGTACCTCTAGGTAAAGTAGTAAGTTTGTATTTCATTATTTGTGATTCTTCTGGAAATGCTTCTAATAAAGGCATTCCATCAATTGCTTCTCCGTAAAATGCAGAACCTGAGGGATGATTTGGATTGTATAAAGTATAATCTATTTCATCATCAGCTAAAGCAAATTGTGTTATTCTAAAAGAACCATCATTAGCCGCTAGTAACTCTCTTCCTTTAGTTGTTAAAATAGCGTCAATTGTTATTACTGAATTATTTAAATATCCCATTTTATCGTTTTTATATAAATATTATTATATGTTATAAATATGTTAAGTTATAAGTTTCTTGTCTCTTAAGTCCGTAATTACTTTATCTGGATCAAGTTCTATTTGAGCTGTTGGGAACTCTGGGAAAACTATACCAGAAGGAGTATTATCTTTTTTAGTCAAAGGTTCAATTACACTAACAAATGTTGTTGAACCTGATGTTGTTTGGCTCAATGATGAAGTTGATGCTGCAGAACTACTTACTGGGTCTCCATTTTCATTAAGGAAGTGAGTTATTCCATCTGTCAATTGATTAGATACTTCTTTTTTAACTGTTTTTAATCCACCATAAGGAAATAAATTATCACTAATTAATGTATTAGGTGAATATCTATATCTTCTAATTAAAAAGAAATCTTTATCTACAGAAGGAGGTACATCACCATCTAAAGTAATGGTTAAGAAACCGTCAGTTGCCTGTGATGGTGTAATTATATCAATTATTTTATAAGTTTGTGATTCATTATTTTCAAATCTAATTTCATCATTTATTTTTAAATTCCAAGGTATATTATAATTAGGTATGTCTGTATCTATTGGTTCTATTCCTCCTGGGAATCTAGGATTTGTTGAAGCCGAATATGCTAAGTATCCTTGATAATAATCATTACCATAAGATGAATTACCATTTGAAGAAGATAATTGTAATATACTTTCTGAAATTATAGTTGTACCTGTTCCAGCTGAACCTGTATATACCCAATATGGTGGATTTAAAGCTCCATCTGTAGTATTTTGAGTTGTTCTAGAACCATAAATATCGACATTTAAATAAGGACCGTTTTGTGCTTGTGATGGTGTTATTCCTCCTCCATTTATAACTGGTCTGTTTGTAGGATTCCAATAGTTTCTAGGTGGATCTACTGTTTCATTATTGTAAAATTGATAAGCAGTCCATCTATATCTTTTATCCGATTTTAAAGTTACATCACTTCTAAGATTAACTCTATATTCAACAAATAAAGCATCCCAAGGGTTTCTGCCTTGTTGTTGAATTGCATTTTTGATCTCACTAAAATGAATTCTAATTCTATAGCCTCTTCTAGTAAAAGAAGTATATCCCACTCTAGTACCCAATACTTGATTTAAATTAAGAGTAATAACTTGGTTACCATAGTAAAAATCTAAAAATGCATTATCTCTTGTTCGTATTTTTTACTAGTCCAAGTATTACCATCTGAAGATTCTTGGAATTTAAGAATTAATTCACCTATTACACCTCTATTATATTGTGATTTTTCACTCCTACTACCAGCACTCGTTCTATATTCATCAGGGGGTGTAGATGGGAATCTTGCTTCTACACCTATTCTATAATTATCTGATAGTGCTCCTCCTGTAGCATATGGTGATAAAGGATCTACTGGGAAAATAAATTCACCTGGTCTTGCGGTTCCCGCATTTACTCCTTGAGCTAATTTTAATGTTACTTGTCCCCCGCCAGAACCAGAAACTAATTGACCACCTGTACCAAAAGAGGAAGTATAAGCTGTATTTCCTCCTCCTGAATCTCCATATCTAGGTCCAAAAAGTAAATCTACTTTGATATAAAGTTGTACTTGAATCTTGCATCCCAGGACCTATCATATTTGATTCAGGTACAATTTTTTGGTCGGCATTAGAACTACTTTTGGCTGCGCCCTGGTAATTCATAGAAAAGTTAGTAAAAGAAGCAGAAAAATTAGATATAACATCTGGACTTCCTCCTAAAGGAATACCTGTAGAAACACCTGAATAACCATCAGATGCTGTTTGAGACCAAAGTACTGCAACGGGTTCTTTAGCAACTTTATCAAATATTTGTAAACCATTTAAAGAATCATATTGTGCCGAACCTGATACTTGGTTAATACCTACTCTACCCATTCCTTGTTCATCCCATGTTTGTTCCACATCAAATGCAGTATAAGGTGATAAATTAGGTTGTAAAGCATCACCTGAATCGTTTATTAGATATTTTATATTAAATTGTGTTTTATTATTTACAACTGGATAAGGATCTATTACTTGATCACAATATGCAAAATATGCTCTTTGATAATCAATTACTGGTAATGTTCCAAACCCATTAGTTAATCCTTCTACACTATTTACAGAATTAGCTTCTGTTCTACTACCTAAATATCTTGGATTTATTTGAGAAGCTAACGTGTAATAAGATTCCGGTACTGTTGATTTTTGAGCTGAACCAGATAGTATAGGCCAGAAATTTAAAGGATAATAACCTCCAAACCCAGAAGCTGTAGGTTGATATTCTATAATTTGAATATTTGGATTTTCTCTTTCACCTGTAATGTTATTATATAATGGTTGACAATCATCATCGTTGCTAAATCCTAAAGTTCCTGAAAATGCATTTTCTATAAATGCTGGCACTTTACCATCTCCTACTAAACTTTGTGTAGGTGTATTAAATTCTAAACTATATTCTCTAATTACTAATGAATTCTCTACTGAAGCAGAATTATATGAACCAGATGATACTTCAAGAGCCATTGATAAACAATCTTTAATAGCTACTGATTGTGAAGGAATAGAAAAACTCATTGTAAAAGGTACTCCTTGACTTTCAGTATGAATAAAAGCACTTTCATATATAGACTCTGTTAAAAAGTTATCTAAAGTAGTAGGAACTGAATTAGGGAAACTTCCTGTATAAATTCTTAATGATGCTGTTTGCCAAGTTGGTCCTTCTCCTGCTTCTCCTTCTCCATACTCTCCAGTACCAAAATTATCAGTTCCATATTTTGAGCCTGTATCACTACCTGTCCAGGCTGCTAATAATACTGAAGCTGTAACTTGAACATCATTTTGAGGTATTTGATTAAATATATATAAACCATCTAATGAAGATGAAAGTGATGCTGAAAATGAAACATAAGCATCATTCCATCTAGTAGCAAATATGTTTTCTGGAGTTGTTCCTGATGCATTAGCATCTACAATTGTATTAGTAAATGTAGTACCTAAATATTCACCTACATTATTTCTAGTGGAAGAAAAATTAGGGGAAGAAGCTGAAATAGAACCTATCATAGCTGTATATGTAGCTTCTCTACCTACTTCTAAATCAAAAAACTTAGAATCAGTTACCCCATTAGATCCTGTAAAGAATATTCTTGTTGTTTCTGCACTTAACCCAGCATTATTTTGTGCATTATATGAAGCATAAAAACCATAATCAGCATATAAACCAAATTGAGTTGAACCTGAAGCAGGTACACCATTACTATCTTGTTCTAAAAATGTACTACTAGTATATGTAAAAGAACCTGTAGGTAAATTTAAATTGTTATTTAAAGCAGGAGATGAATTTGGTGAAAAGTTTTGTTGTTGAGCAAACTGTCCTTGTTTTTGTGGATAATTAAATAATGAAGCACTAATAGGAGCATTATTACCAAATAAAGTAAATCCTGAAGATTCTTCTCCATTTGAAACTGTTAATTTATAAAATGTACTAGGATTAGGAAATACTGCTCCTTGGTCTATAGCATCTATATCAAATGTACAGAAATTAGAAGAATCTGCATCATCTATAAATCTAAGTTTTCCTCCATGTTTTCCATTAGAAATAGAAGAAGATAAATTTAAGAATATAACATTATTATCTCCTGTTTTTATCAATATCTATTTCAGTAACTGATGCTATAGTTGAATTATTAAACAATACTTTATCGGCTCCAGGATCTCCTGGTGTAGTTGAAGTATTAAATTGTAATCCTGTTTCTAAAAATGAAGATGATTCTCTATATACTATATATTCTGAACCTAATCCTGGAGGAGTAGGTAATGAAGTATATTTTGTAAATACAAATGGATGTATATTATGGGCAGCATCATATATTGTAAAACTTCCTGAATCGGTTCTAGGTAAAGATGTTACACTATTATCATTACCTACAATTGATAATTGTTTATATAAATATTTTCCAGCAATAACAGCACCCGTTTGACTACTAATATTTGTATTTGGGGCACTTCCAGTTGGTAAATAAGGAGAACCTGGCGTACCAGAACCTGTTTCCGTTAAAATATAAGCTTTATATGGTCTATGTAATATGGGGTTGTATCTATAAGTAGGACCATCTCCACCTACTTGATTATATCCTCTATAAACCCATAATTCTTGATTATCCGCAATTGGAATAGATGTAGTATCATTTCCATTTTGTACCACATAAGTAGTATTCATTCCTAAAGCAGAAATTTTAGCAGTAAGATTAGGATCAAATTCTGGAGATGGAAGTTTGCTTGAAGTTAATAAAGCATTCATACCAGCCTTAGTACTTGAACCTGAAACAAGTATTTGGTTTTTATCTTCGCTTAAATAATATTGTACATCTGCCATATCTTATATAAATATTTTACGGATTAAATTGATATCCTGAAGTTGAATTAACGATTTGAGTTATAGTACAAAAAGCGGATTGTTCAGGTAGTCCAAATCCTGCTATTATGTATACTCTTAATTCTGCTGTTCTTATTTCTGTTGATGTACCTGATGGTTCAGGACCATCATCTACTGTTACAGTTATAGTATCATCTCCTACTCCTCCTGTTTTATCTATATTTACCCAATTACTATATCCCGGAGAGTAATTTATTACTTCTGCTTGCCATTGTGAATTTTGACTTGCAAAAATTACTTGTTGTGCTACTCCACCTGCGAAGTTTCCACTATCCACAAATAATTGTAAATTAGGATTACATAACATACTAATAGGTATAGATATAGGTATTGTAATTGGTGAAGTAATTATATTTGTATCCTCAGTAGGTGTTATAGTTGAATAAATATTAAATGCTGGTCCTAATGGTATAGCCGAAGCTGTAATTGAACCTGTATAAAGTTGTAATGAACTGGTAGTTAAATCACCTACAAGAGATGATCCGCTTAATGCTTGATAAGTAGATGCTGTTGCATTTATAAACCAAGGAATACTACTAGCAGTATAAGGTATACTTGTATCAAAATCTAGTTCAACAGAACCAGTATTAAAGTTACCTAAAGTATCACTACTAAATCCACTTCCAGTTTCTACTCTATAAACAGTTCCATCTGTATTAGATTGAAAATAATTTGATTTACCCCAACCTCTAAAAAATGATTCAGTTGGGAAATTATCTACTGGTGGGAAATAACCTTGAGGTACTGAAGCGGTAAATCCAGTATCAGGTAAAACATTAGGATCTTCTCCTGAACTTGTGGCATAATAACTAAATACACCACTAGCACTAAATGATAAATTATAAAATTGACTATCATATGAATTTACTGCATCTGAAGAAGGTCCTGGGTTTACTATTATTAAAGTAGCATTAGTTGTACTAGGTATATTATCATCTTGTAATCCCGTATTTGATATATACCATGTTTGATATCCTTCTATTAGGTTTGGAGTGGGGTAGCTGCATCTTGAGCACCTGTTAAATTAAATGTTACATATTCTGAGTCTTGTATAAATGGTAATATAGATTCTCCGTTAGCATCTACATTAGACATTTTGATATATTTTACTTTATTAGATATTGATGATGTTGTTGTTATAATATCATTTGCCCCTAAAGTTATAATTAAATTTTGATCAGCAGTTGGAGCAGTAAAAACAGATGAATTTAACGTAAATATAGCATTTTGATCAGCAGAAGAAAAACCAGCTGAATTTAAAGTCGCCTGAGTAATAGTTACTGTATCATTAGCTATATAACCTGATCCAGTTGCTTCTATAACAGCACTCATTTGAATATTAGGACCATTACTTATAAAACTTTGTGTAACTCCCAACACTATTCCTGTACCAGCTCCTGATGTGCTAGTAGTAGAAATTGAAGCTGTAATAGGGGGATTACCTTGACCACTCTGTCCTGGGTAGCTTGAATATGGTTGTTGTGTTATTGGTGCTATTACATTTTGTAATAATCCACTAAATACAGAATTATTTAAAGTAGTTGAGTTAATAGTTACTGTATCATTTATTGCATATCCTGATCCTGTAGATTCTACAATTGCTACCATTTCTACTCCAGGTCCAGATCCTATATAACTTTGTGTTATTCCTACTACTAATCCTGTACCTGTTCCTGAGGTACTATCTTGTGAAAAACTAGCAGTTAAATTTCCTTGGCCTTGTCCATATGCATTAGGATAATTTGAAAATGGTTGTTGTGTAATAGTTAATTCTTGTCCTTCAGGTATTCCTGTAAATGTGCTACCTGATACATCAGTCCAGAACCAAACATTACCATCTAAAGGTAAATTTGAAGATGTTAAAAATGCATTTTCATTAAAATTATCTGCTGTAAACCATTGTATATAAAAGAAATAATCTATAATAGCATTTTGACCAAAAATGCACTACAAATATCAGTTGGACCAACAGGAATTGCTCCACCAAATTCTCCATTATAAAATTCTCTTTGATCTATTCTTTGTACAGTTACAGGTGCTAAATGATTTGAGCTTGAATGTTGTTGAGGATATGCTGGAGTAATACCTAAACTAGGTACTATAGATTCAGTAAATGATTGTTGAAAATCTGGATATGTTTTAAATAAAGAAGATGCAGTTACGTTAGCTGCAGTTTCTCCACTATATGGTTCACCTCCCTCTTGAAAACATAATTTAAATACATCTAGATCTCCAAAATAGTCTATTTGAGCACCTAAATTATTTTCATGTACTGTTAAATAAAATTGATACATTTGAGTAAAGTCTCCATAAGGAGCTTCTCCATAATTATCATCTCCTCCTCCATAACCAGAATAATATATTCCTCTATCTATTTTCCAAACAATATTCATTGATTCATCTGAAGATGAAGGATAAGCTGTAATATAAGAATCTATATGATTAGCTGAAGAAGATAATAAACTAAATAATTCCGAATTAACTCGATTATCGGAAGATGATACACTAATACTCATTGTATTATTTGTATTTGTAACATCCACTTCTTCTAGTGTCCAATGTCCTGAAGCTGTGTTTATGGCTAGGGATGCATAAGATGAACTATATATATAATTTTCAATACAAATTGGAGCATTAGATGTGCTTATAGGAGCAGCAAATATACTATTATATGGTTCAAATACCCCACCTGTTCCTCCAGTAAATACTTCAATAGAAGAACCGCTAATAGTAGAATATTGTGGGAATGAACTACTTGAATTAGGCACTTGAAAATTCCTAGCTGTTGACTTAATTGAACCTGAATATTCAGGAGTTGAATAAGACATTGAAGGAGGTGCCTGCCTATTTCTTTCTAGTAAATTTTTGTTTAATTACTACACCTGAACTTAATGTTGTTCTAGCAGGTGTAAAATCTTCTATCATTTAAATAATGAATTATCAAAGAATTTTATCAATCTAACAAAATCATTTACATCATAACTGTTTATATATTTTGTAAAATAAGCATCTCTTAAAGTATCTAATTGAGGATATGTTACTCCTGATTCACTTATTTGTCTTGGGTCACCTATATAATCTCCTATATTAAAAGCACCTATTTGAGCTATAATATCATCATTAACTTGATCTGTAGAGAGAATGCTACTTCTAAGTAATTTATACTTGGACTACTTCCACTAGGATAAGTTTCTTGTTGTATTGATCTATATGGTGATAAAGTAGATCCTGTAGGCAAAACTTCTTGATCTATTCTTACTTTATCTGAAATTCTATTTTTTATCCCTCCAGGTACTTGATTTAAATAAATGCTTTCAGTATTTGATATAAAAGAACCTGATATAAAGAAGGTACTATCACTACTAAAAGACGAAGTAGAACCCATGAACCTCGTTACTTTAGGATGAATTGATTCTCTACTACCTGTATTTAATTGTGTACCTAAATCTGGCTCTAAACACTAAGGTATCAGTGCATTGTTAATTGTATTACCTTGTATTGAAATAGGGGTCATTACATAATCGTAAAATAAACTTTCACTTAATGGAACATCCCAATATCTTACTTCTTGTAAAGCACCTGTTAAAGGTAAATAAGTAGACAAGCATCAACTACTAATCCACTAGAACTTGGAAAATAAATATCTTGTGTGTCCTCTCCAATATTGTGTTACAGCTCCTACTGAATCAGAACCTGAAAAATCCTATTTTATCTCCTATTCTTATTAGCTGCAAATAAAGATCCTGTATTTAAGGCGTCATAATCATTGTAGCCATTGCTGACCACCAACCTCCATCAAAGAAAGGAGCATCAATACTAGCAGTTACTGAGGTATCATTATTACCATCGGATATAAATCTTAAAGTTCCATAGCCATTACTAGCACTAGCAACTGATCCTGAATATGAACCACTATTCATTCCTGAGCCTGTATATTCTAGTGTAATATACCATTTAGGAGAATTAGTAGTATCTTCTGCTACAACTAAATTATAATAAGCAGATGAAGTTGGTATGCCTGGTGTTTTAAATCTAAATTGTATAGATTTTGGTGTTGTTTCAGTAGCTGAGTATTCAGGACCAATTTGGACTAGTTTTTAAATGAAGAAGTTAATTGTGAATTTTCTCCATCTAAATGTAAAGCATAATTAAATACTTCTGTTCATAATCCCAATCTCTAAAGTCATTTCTATCTTTACCCCCAAATTCATTTACTCTTAAAATAGTATCAGGAACCCCATAAGAAGTAATTAATGCTTTTAAACCTGCTAATGTACCTTTTGTTTTAAGTAAATAAGGTATATTATGGTAAATTCGTTTATATAACTGCTTATTTACATTGTCTAATGGAACTATGTCATTCGAAGCAGATATTTCAGTATTTACGTATTCATACCCAGAAGGTGCGGGATAACTACCAGTCATATTAGGAAAAGGAAACGCACTGCCTGAAGGAGTAATTCCTAAAAATGCTGTGTATAAATCATCAGTATTAAAGTTATTTGAATATAATTTAACACCAAAATCTCTAATAGCATCAGCAACTAAATCTTTAGAAATACCATAGATCTAATCTATTATCTGCATCAAATCTAGTTGTAATATTTTTTGTATATAACCAAGTATTATCATACTGGTTGACCAACCATATCAACAAATAAAATATATTTTTGGTTTGCTGAATCATCTCTTAAATATTCAGGTATAGCATAATATAAGTAATTAGAGTTACCTTCATCATAATTAGAAGCTGATAAAGCTTGTCCTCCATAATAACCACTATTTGGGTCAGCACTACCTAACCATGTTAATGCTGTTGCACTAGAAGTAGGTACTAAAATATAAGGAGGTGTCTGAATTAGATTTAGGATAAGAATATTCTGATCCACTATTAAAGTATGAAGAAATATTCATACCCATCAAAGTTTTTTATAATATTATCTATACTAGTAGTTAATTCTGCTTTACTAGCACTATAAGTAGCACTATTAGTAGGTAAATTTTCTATTTCAGCACTTGAGGATTGTATTAAAACCTACTTTATAATAAAAATTTTCTAATCTAGTTAATGCAGAAGAAAAATATACAAAATTGCTATAATTAGTATAATCAACACTAATATCTATTTCCTTTCTATTTAATACATTTTTTAGTTGTTGATAAGAACTTGTTAAATTGCTTTCAACTAATGTATTTAAATTTATACACGCACTAGATTCCTCCGGTTTGTTTGGAGTATACTTGAATGCTATAATTAGGACCACTTAGGAATTGAAAATCATCTGGGATGAATTCAATAGCTGGGAATTTAATATTATATGCCTGAGGTGAAGAAATTTCTTCTACAACCCATAAAGTATCTTTATTTCAAAATTAGAAGGTAATGGTTCATATAGTTTAACTAAAACAGATGGTTCTGTTTGTTGAGTATCTAAACTAATATTATTACATATAATTTGTTGATCTGCTCCAAAATTAAGATAAAAATCAACAAAGAAATCCTGTTCTTCTCTGTAAGTGATAAATTCTTGAGTAGAAGCTATTATAACTTCATTATCGATATCACTACTTTTTAGTCTAATTTCTGTTCTATCAGAACTAATTTCATCTATATAGTATTTCTATTTATATCTGAAAATAATCTTTTTCTGTAGAAATTATAGGTTGAAAAATAATTACCTTGATCATAACCTAAGTTTTCTAGGTCTTGAATAGGATTTAATATTATATCACCATTAATTACTTTATAATTTTTATTGTCGTATACAGAAGGAGAAGAATTAGGATCCGGAAATATTAAAGTTTGATCTTCGGCATAAGCATAATATTCTATATAATCAATAGAAGAAGAAAAATGTTGTATCTAATCTTGAAGAAGATATCAATACAGTATCCTTTTCTGTATATTGTTGATACTCAAATGTAGTTGGATCAACTTGATTAACAATTATGTTATTTTTATCTTCCATATTAATATCCTCCTCCACCACCTCCACCTGCAGCTGCTCCTCCACCACTAGTTGGAGTTGGGGAATTTGTAACTATATTTGTAGCTGTTGTATTTTCTTCTGTTGGAGATGTTGGTTGGTTACCTAAACTATTTAATAAATCTGTAAACTGGGATGAATCAGTAACTTGTGCTTCATCTATAGTATCTATATCTAAATTTAATTTTTCGCCTGTTAATGCTTCTACTTTTTCTAATTCAGCTTGTAATAAATCTTTTCTTAATTGTGTAATTTCTTTTTGTAATGCTTCTATTTCTTCTCTACTTTGGTTATAATCAATATATTCAGCACTAGTTTCAATTAAATATTGATGTGAATTTGAGTCTCCAAAAGCAGGGATTTCATAAAATAATGAATTATATAGATTAAAAAATTCATTTTACAGTAGGAGTTGTTGCTATTGATTCATTAATAGTTTTACTCCTAACTGGGTAAACTTAGTGTCTATAATTCTAGGGTATCCCTGTTTAGAATATACCTTTTTTTCTAAATCTTATTCTACTTTCTCTAGCCATAATATGTTTTACCCGTTAACTACTTTAAAATAATAATTTTCGTCCATTACTATTGTTTGACCTTGAATTTCTGTTTGTATTAAGATATTATAGTATCTTTCAGGTTCCAAACCATTCATATAAACAGTGAAATAACTTGATGTTGGATCACAGCTTATTTGAGTAAATTCAGTATCAAAATCTACTACAAATTCATTTGTATCTAAATCTTTTATAGCATAATATGAAGCTGAGGGTAAAGCAAAGTTAGTAGTGTATAAAGAAGATGTTTTAAATGTTCGAGTAGGAAATTCTGGTCTGCAATTTACTCTAAATCTATTTATACTTTTCACTGTAAAATACACCTGGGTTATTATCTAATGCAACGTATAAATCAGGTGTGCCTATAACATCTAGTTGTTCTATGTCACAATGTGGATAATGTAACTGTAGCATCTCCAGAAGCATCACTTAAACCACTAATACCATTTAATTGAGCTGCTGTAAATGTTAAAATATCTCCTGCTTTATATCCTGAACCAATGCCATTTCCGTCTATAAATACCCTTGACATTGTATTAGGGGATTTAAATTCTCCCTTAAATGAAGCACCTGAACCTACTCCTGTATTGCTAGCAGGTGTTGGTAAGGAAGCAGTAAATGAACAAGATATGGAAAGAAGTAATACTAGGATAAAGAACCTGTTAATGTTCTATCTAATTTAAATTCTCCACTACTTGTACTATATGTAAAATCTCTCCATTTTATTTCTAATGTAGGAGGATAAAATTGTATTTGTATCAACTGAATAAAAACTTAATTGAGGTGAAACAGCACTTGAAGTTACAAATTCTTCTGAATCAGCCCATTTAATTAAGAACCCATTATTGTCTATATCAATTTGGCCCTGATTAATATTTTTTAGAAGATGAATACCATACTTTAAGTATATCTGTTACATTGACATCTAAATCTTTTCACTTCTTAAATTATATGATTGAGTAACTTCTAAGTTTATTACTTACATTAGAAT
>JAHPZR010051692.1:12500-16218 GCA_019787425.1 Platygyra sinensis | reverse complement strand
TTATTTACGGGAAATGCGTGACAGAAAGAACTATGCGAAGCGGAACGGAATCAGCGCGGGAAATCCAGCTCACTAATTGTTCCACAGCAATAGGCAAACCTGTCTAACCGGTCCTCTGGAATACAAATACCGCGTGATATTTGTATTCGTTTTGGGCGTTATTTGTACTCTACGAAGTGCAGTTGGATAATAATATACCTTTGTTTTGACATTTTCATATATTACTAAAACAACATAAATCGGCTTAGGCTTTTTTGAGGCAATGGTGACAGCAGTTGAAGTACAGTTCAAAGTGATATTATCTAGGTCGAGTACGAATTAAGTGTTTCCAAATTTATTCAGCCGTTCTCACCCAAGCACACGAAATAACGAGATACCACTAAAATGCCAGTTGTTTGCGGTTACACGAAGAACGATAAGATTTGAATTTGAGTCTTTGACCATTAACCTGGCAAACATACCAACAATTAATATTCTAAATAGGGAGAAAAAACGTTTCAAAATGCCGATAAAAAATATGGAACTGCAGGATTGCCTGACTATTTCAACAACGACGTTCATGATAACGATATATGCGATATAGCTACAACAGTTCATTTCACCTAAAATGATCCAAGGAAAACGGGAAAAAAAACAGCCAATGGCAGCAGTGCTCCAAGTGAACACGTGACCACGCTCCGCTGACCAGCTGTAGGGCTCTCGTCCTCTTTATACATCTTCTTGACAATTGCCATGGAGCCGTTGTTAGGGCGTGGCTCTAGTCCAAGAAGATCGCACATCATTGGGTAAAGATCAATGATGGAGAACGGCTCAATCTCGTAACCCACTTTAAATGCAGGACCTTGCGCAAATAAGATGGAGTACGATTTTGCCTTCTGTGGAGGCCAGCCGTGGTTTCCTTTTACCCAGTGTCCGGGTCGGAGGGTGGCACTGGACTTGGTCACAACCCAGCCAACGTCGGGATCGAGGTAAATCGGCGGGATTCGTCGATTGCGCTTCCAGTGGTATTCCTCGGGAATATCTTGCTTTTTGTACACAGTCAGGTGTTCAGGAGTGTTCGGCTGGGTCAAATTCTTGTAGATCTCGTCCAACATTCCTTCGTTTGGCCACATGTGACCGACGGGTCCACTCTCGGTAAGCGTGTATGTTGACGGGTCGATGTACTCATCCAAGAGGATCACTCGCTCTGAAGATGTGTTCACCATGTTGTGATCACTGACAAAGATAACGTTGACTTTGTCATCCAGCGATTCCTTCTCCAGTTGATCCAGAAGATAACCAACAGCATCTCTGTCCACCTCCTCAATGGAGTCTTTGTACGCTTGAGATAGTGCGCCATCTGAGTGTCCTTTCCAGTCCGGAGCATCAATGTACAGCGCCACAAAGCGAGGAGGATCGTCAGACTTGAGCCAGCCGATCACATCTGTCTACTCGCTTGGGGTATGCCTCGGTCTCGTTGAAAAAATCAGGGTAGCAATGTTCGTAAGGTGGCCACGTCTTTCTAGTCTTTTTGCGTAAGTTAGGCAGCTCCTTAGGATCTACAGCACTGCAGTTTAACTTACATATCGGTTTTCTGTAGAAGCTCGGCATTTCCTTGTAGCCACCAAAGCCAGGCCAAAAGTAGACTCCACTGCGTCCTTTGTTTGCCGTTGATCGCTGCAGAGTGAGCCATATTGGCTCGGATTCATTGTAGAATTTGGGGTCAAAGTTGGTGCAGTCGTATTCCAAGATAAACGTTTCCTTATACACAGGAATCCCAAAACTTATTGGAAACGATTCCATGGTTCTCTGGGTACAACCCAGTGAGCATGGATTGGTGAGTTGGCCATGTTTTACCGGGAACAACCGTCTTGATGTATTTTGCTTTCACTCCTTTCTTCGCTACTCGGTCAAGGTTTGGCGTGTCGGCGAACTTGCCGCTAATCAGATTCCAAGGCATTCCATCCATGGACACCAGAAGCACAGTTTGTGGTTCTTTGGACTGAATTACAGCGGGAAAGGTCATGAAAAGATACGCCACAGCTAGAAGCAAAACCCGAAACATTTTCGTGCAGTTTCCTCAGGTCAGTAATAAAACTGGTCCCTCCTCGGATTGAAAACAACGAAAAACGATACGCATTCATTATCAAACCTGTCAAAAAACACTATCACTCGATTAACCACTGTCAAAAGGATATCACGGAAAAATAGTGTTAACACTTGAAAATTAGCAGAGTTAAAGGGATAGTTTATAGGCACAGAAAGCGTACAAAAGCGACAGTGGTAAACGGAATTAACCCTATAACTACCAAAACAAAAACAAGCAAAAATTGAGCTCCGGATTTAGCAGGCTTGGACAGCTGTTTCAGCCTTGTTAGACCTCGTCCCGGGGGTGGTACTCCCTTATATGGCCTATATAGGTATGTGCGGCCCCAAAGGGTATGGTTTTTCAGCCGTTTTGGTCATAAATAGGGTATCGATTTTAGCTGAATTTGGCCATTTTGGTCATAAATAGGGTATGGTTTTTGTACTCTAACCCTGATATGGTTATGTTCTTTAGCCTAGAAGCCAGTTTTTCATCATTATCGAAAAGAAAATCAACAAAAGCACTTCACAAATTAAATTGGTCAACTAGGGATCTAATTATAATGCAGGTCTGAAACAGGATTTTGATGTAAGGTTCAGGACATAAATAGGGATTCGAATTTTTTGGTCTGGTCATAAATGGGGTAGGGAATATCACAGATATTGGTCATAAATAGGGTAAGGGTTTTGGGTGGCGGGCCCCGCGCACCCCCACCCAATTTTTCTTGGAGTACCCCCCCCCCCCCCCCCCCCCCGGGGGACCTCGCCAGCATGGCATAGCTAACACCTGAGCTCAGGGTTCCCGCAGAAACAATAACAAGTGATGTGAAAATGGTACACGGGATGTGGCTAAAAATACACAAGCAGAGTGCATTAGCCACAGACATCGCACAAAGGCGACATTTGGAACTTACTTTGGTTATCTAGGACAATGATAATCTGCACAAACAAACATTTTTAAAACGGCTAAAAATCACGACGGAGGTAAATGCATATTTTTTGACAAACGCGATCGTGGCTTTTTGTCACACACCGTCACAACCCTGACAACCCTGAAATTCAAAATGCGCTGGTTTGCAATTCTTGGCTTTCAGTTTGGATTCTATCGTGTCGTTGTCCCTTAAAGCTTTCTGCGTAGTATCAGCCTTGCATCATTGTTTTCTAGTCTTTCTATTTTTGGCTGATCGGATCTTTTACAGATCCTATGTAAACCAGTGGCATTATTCGAGGGCGGGGTTTATTAATATTTCTGCTCCAATTGCGGCTTTTATTCGAAAAAATACGGTGCATTAAAATTCAGTTTGATAGTGAGGCCTACAGGACACAAACAAAAAAATAATGAATCAACATGGTCATTCAATTTCCTTTGTTTGTGTCCTCTAAGCCTCGCTACCAAGCTAAATTTTAATATGTTGAACGCGTTCTTTTTACCAAAAACGGCTGAAAAGCATATTGAAAGGCTGACCGGACGGCTAAAAAGGATCAATTTAATGCCAATATTTCGGTTAGACTTTGTTATGAAGGCCTTTTACGGACAAAATTTCGAATTTGCATATATCCTTGTTATGTTGCATATATGAATGTTATGCGCAATAAATCAGTAAGCAAACATGTTCGTTATAAAACTAAAACTAAAAGATGTCCGACACAATGA
>JAHPZR010051692.1:0-7500 GCA_019787425.1 Platygyra sinensis | reverse complement strand
ATGACGAAAATTCATGATCAATAACAGGACAGACGCATGAAAACTGACGTCCATTTGTATTTTACGATAACATACTGCCAAATAGTCCGCTCTCGCTCGTTGCCACGGCGCATAAATTATAAATTCATGTGTCTTTTCGCTTCATTGACGATAAAAATTAGCCAATGAGCGCTTAGAATGTATACGCGTAGTCTAATCTAAAAAGATCGGAGTTGATAAGTGATCATAAGCCAGCAAGATTATTTACATTGCTTGTGTTTTTTACGGTTATTTCAGCAAAGAATAAAATAAGTTAATGCGTGATTGTATTCGTGTCACGTGCTGGTCACATGGTCGTAACGCAACGCTTCTCTCTTATGAGGCTGTGCAACGTGATTTCCACGCATGCCATACAACCCAGCTGGCAGGATTTTCCACCCGCTTGCTTTTGCTTGGCGGCATGGCCAGGAGGAACACGAGCAGCGGGCGCGAGGGAATTGGTGAGAGAATTTGCTGCCAGTAAATTTCCTCGAGGAAATAAGCCAAAAATCACTCGCTCGCGAATATCCTGCCTTCAGGGCGGAAAAAACGTAACAAGCATACCGCGCGAAGTCTGGTTGCGCGCCAGGAATTTTGTCGTTCATGCAATCAAAATAAGTTACAACAAATAAACTTTCTAAGTTTTCCCCGGCCGGTAAGAAGCAACATTTTTCGTCACTGATGGAGAGCTGGTGTAATGTTCTCGTGGAGAACCAATCTTTCTGACATATTTCTTTATTTCCCCGCGGCATACAAGAAATTTCGGAGCGATGACATCTTTTCCTCAAACCCTCGTTAAATATGGTATCCGTATAAGCATACCGCTTAACATATAAGTCAGAGAGCTTCACAGCAGGCAGAGGGAGCCTTGTTTTCTTAACATGGCATTTCTGTGAGGCCAGTGACTCTCGAAAATTACAAAGGGTTTAGGAGACAGGCCTGAAGGATAGCTGTGTATTCCACTATTGCTATTCAGTCCCCGGGGGGCTACTTGATATATTCTTGGGTGGGGAGGTGCGGCCCGGCCCCTCATACCCTGACCCTGTTTAAGACAAATATCGCTGATTTTCCTACCCTGTTTAAGACAGAATTCTGAGTTTTGATACCCTGTTTAAGACATAGGATTAAAAGTTGCGGTTACAAATTGTGTGGCTTTCTTGTTGTGTAATCAATGGAAATTTAATGTGCCTGGTATCAATGCTAAATTCAACGGAAGTCAATATTAATTTACAAGAGCTTACAAGTAAAAATTTTGCTGTTTATCGTCCAAGAAAAGATATCCCATTTAAGACAAAAATTGATAAATCGATACCCTGATTAAGACAAAACATGACAAATTCGATACCCTGTTTAAGACAAAAATCCCGAAAAACATACCCTGGCTGGCCGCACGTCCCTATTAAGCCCTTATAAGGGAGTACCCCCCCCGGGATTCAGTCATGTATATGGTTAAAAACAGACTCGCCACCTGGTTGTGCCACCAGCACATGTCATTTATTTTCAGCTAATAATTAAACAAAAACTTTTCTAAGAGTCGTAGAATTTAAGTCCTAATGTTTTTATTACGGTCAGCCCCATCAGATATCGGCGACTCATTAACATCGAAGTCAGCTTCGTTCCCAGGGTCTCTCAACTTAGCACGTGCGCACCGAAGACACTCCCCCTTACTCCACCCTCCGTCGATCACAGCACCTCACCTCCCTGTAAACATAACGGCCGTCCGATCATGACGAAAATTCTTGTTCGTAATACATCAGTGATTTGCTTACTTCTCAGTTTGTCACTTCATGGCATCTTCTCCGAAGCAGCGAAGAAAGGAAAAGAAACAGTCATTTTAATTTCCATGGATGGCATGGGCTGGCAATACATTAGCGGGCAGTTTGCCGACACACCGAATCTGGATGCCGTGGGGCGAAATGGCGTGCGGGCAAAGTACACGATAAATGTTGTCCCCACCATAACCTGGCCAACACACCACTCCTACGTTACAGGGCTGTATCCCGAGAGCCACGGGATCGTGTCAAACAGCTTCTGGGATCCCGTTTACAAAGAAAACTTCATCTACGATTACGACTGTTCAAATTACGATCCGAAATTCTACAACGCTTCCGAACCGATCTGGCTGACGCTGCAAAAGCAAGGAGGGAGAAGCGGAGTCTATTTTTGGCCAGGGAGTAGTGGATACCGCGAAAAGCCCACTTACTATGATAAACCTATTTGCCTTGTAAACTGCAGTGCAATAGACCCAAAAGATCTTCCTAAATACAGGAAAAAGACGCGAAAAACTTGGCCCAGCTACATCCACTGCCTACCTAACTACACAGAGCCTTTCACGAGCAGACTGGACAAGGTGATGAAGTGGCTGAAGTCAGACAAACCGCCGCAGTTTGTGGCGGTGTACATAGATCACCCGGATTGGGAAGGGCATGAATATGGCCCGCAATCGAAAGAATACAAAGCCGCCATTGAAAAGGTTGATCGAGAGGTCGTGGGTTACCTTACAGATCGTTTGCGCGAAGAACGTCTTCTGGAAAGTGTCAATTTAATCTTTGTCAGCGATCACAGTTTCAACAACATTTCACCTAGTCATCGCATATATCTCGATGATTTCCTCGAGCGGATTGCCTACATGATGACGGAATCGGGTGCCATGGGCCACCTCTGGCCAAAAGACGGTAAACTCGAAGAAATATTCGCCAATCTCACGAAAGAACCGAATCCACACATGAAGGTGTACAAGAAAAAAGACATTCCAAAATCGTACCATTGGAAACACAGTCGCAGAATTCCCCCGATATTCATCGAGCCAGCAGTGGGCTGGTCCATCGGGCAATCCCGCGGGAACTCCAACGCAACTTGGGTTTACGGGTCGCACGGGTGGACACCCGAGGAGAGTCACAGTTACCCAATTTTCTTCGCACGTGGTCCCGCGTTTAAAAAGAACTTCGAGGTGCAGCCCTTTAGCATACTTGACCTTTATCCACTAATGTGCCATTTGCTTGGAATTGCACCTCAACCAAACAATGGCTCACTGGAAAATGTTGTGTCCATGCTAAACTTGGACGCAGTTACACCACTAATGGATCTCTGACCGTTGGCCAACCTGGAGTTGTCACGCGGGCGTTGGTTATCGCATTTACTTTCACTTAGCATTAGCACATGCATCCCTGACAGTATCATTAATTCCTAGGAGGGTCACTGAAGCGACATATTATTAATAGTTCATTTATATTTTTCTACCACCTCATCGCTGGATTAGCCTTGTATCTCTCATAATCTTCTTTCTTGAAAAAAGAGATTTCTGTTTCATTTCCTGTTAGGAAGCAAAGGAATAATATATTAATATAAGGGAATCACCTCACAACAACCACAAGGATGTGAGGTTAATCTCACAGATAACGCAATCACACTGCAACTTTATGGTGTAAATAACTTTGATGAACTCCAGTAGCAGTGGTGGTGGACCCAGACCTTGAGGTAATGCGGAAGGGAGGGGGGGAGGTTTGTCTGCCATATCAGCTTTCCTTCCTTCTGCGATTTTTCCTTTTTTTCACCCAAAATTTAAGGGGGCTCCACCCATGGCCCCCACCCTAGATCTGCCACAGAGTAGTGACATGTAGCTTCCTTCTAACCTATCATAATAATTTCTTGCCATATTTCAAATCTCTAATATGAATATATTTTCTTTGCTAACCTCCATAGAAGACTTGTTTCACAAACCCATAGAACATGTAAATAATTATTCAGCTCATTGTTTTTTTATATTGTTTGTGACAATTTTTTCTCCTCACTGTGAAGATTATTTTGCTTTTTTACTTCTAATACTGAGCAAGAAGTGCTCAATGCAAGAGGTTGGGAGGGGGGAGGGGTAGGGGGATTGAATAAGCAACAAGTGACTTCTTGCTTGCTGAAGTGGGGCTCAAACATTTGACATAAAAAGTGTGTTTGTGATAATTTTTGTCGAACAAAGTCTGACAAAATACTTCAGCCTAAAGTAAAGAAAAATGCTTCTCATTCCCCAGCCTCGTTCCCAGGGCCTTTACCTTCTCCACGCCAGGGTAAAGGCCCTAGGAACAAGGTTGCTCATTCCCCTCCAACTTAAAAAACAAGCACTTGATGATGTTTCGAGGGCAGCATTCTTATAAATTATGACAAACTTTGAAAACAAAGCAAGACATTTACTTACCAATTCCACTGTCAGAAAGACTGTGATAAGGTTTAAGTATGAGTTTCTCATCATCTTCTAGGACAATAACTGGATTACTTGTCTGTAAAATAGAGAAACAAAGGGCTTTTACCCCTTGGGTGTATTCCAATATTTAACAAATAAAGAAGCCTGAGCCATGTATTACACTGTGATAAAACACAACAGGCATTTCAGAACACAAGAGAAATGTAGAAAATAGGAGCAGCAGGCGAGTGTTTTCTACATTTCTCGAGTGTTTTCAAATGTCTGGAGTGTTTTATCACAGTGTAAATAAGCATGGTGCAGGCTTCCTCATTTGCTTTATGATATAGATTTTATATGCAAACAATAAAACATGTTTTTTCTATGTGGTTTTTGACCAATCAGAGCACATGCAGGGTCTTATCTATATTATAAAAAAGATATAGGGCCCCTATGGAGACCAGCCTTAGAGTTGAATGATCTACTCGGTCCAAATAAAGTTTACTTACTTACTAAAGAATGGGGTGCTTGTCTAAAATTTTGAAAAGAACCCCTAAGAAGTACCAAGGTCCTGTTTTGTGGGTGTGGCTGGAAATGTTTTTCATCGCCAAGATGGACCAACTCTAATACATCACATTATTTCGGGCCATCATATTTTTTTTGTGAGCTTCATGCTCTAAAAGGTACAGTGAAAGCTCCTGCTGTCGACTTAAAGTGAGAGGAAAAAACTCCCCACTTTTCAAAGTACCCCCATCCTTCTTATAACCCTTTGTTTTTACAAGGATCATTTGCAAGAATCTAGTCATCTTATCCAATGTATAACTTGACTACAAATAGACTGCAATATATCTCTCACCTTGGCACCATGTGCTTTATGCTGAATTTTCATTGTGTCTGAAAAGTTTTGAATAGAATAAAATTTTATAATACATGTGAAATTTTTTGGTGAAATCTAAAGATAGGCATTACAAAGATAAACAACTGAAATGCATGGGAGGTATGATGACATAATGATTAGTGGCCAGGTTGCTTGAAAGCCGTTTATTGATAACCCCGGGGTTAAAAGTTAACTGTAAGTATCTATTTTTCTTGTGTAAAAATAATATTCATTGCTTATGTTCTGTCTAGTTTGTGATTTTTGAAACTCAAACCGGAAGGACAAACAATGCAAACAAGAAACTGCTCCCAGAAGTTCCAAAATTGAAATCAAAATTCTCCCAAAACCTAATAGATTAAAATACTGACCCAGGCGACTGTGTTGTGTTCTTGAACAAAACACCAGACTAATACAGTGCTAACGCTTCTCAACCCAAGGGTAAAAAGAGGGAAACTGATATAATTTCATCTATACTAGATCAATAGCTGACAATGATATAACATACTCGTGTATATTTTTGCTTCAGTTTCGATTCATTTATGATAGGGTGCATTTTGCGCATGTACCATAACCCCAAAACACTGGTTTCGAAAAGGATATGTGGTATACTAATCACTGAACCATCTACCTGTGGGGGATCAAGACAGTGCTTTGAGTAAGTTGGCATGAAGGTAACATACTTCAAGATATTTTTCAATGATAAGCAACCATGACAGATCAGTAATTGTCTTCCATAAAAAGGTTTTCTGGTTTTATAAACCTTTGTCTTCTAATGGTACTTTGGGGATCAAATTGACTCAGATTAAAGATGAAAATAAAAATCCTACAGATCAGGCAACACATTCAGCATTTAGTAAAAGTGGAAGCCTTGACATCAACCTCTCGGGTGAGATGTATATGTACATGTCTTGTTTGACATATAAGAAGATCATATCAAGTCTCTTGATGGCTTTAGGCCCCTAGGGATACTCCCAGAAAAGTTGGGTGGGGGTGTGCGGCCTACTTCCCAAAACCCTTCCCCTATTTATGACCAAAATCTATGATTTCTGCTACCCTGTTTATGACCATTGTGCCTGGCAAAGTTGCCCTAATCTTAAGTTATAAAAGGCTTTTATTGATGGTCTTATTGATAATGATGAAAAAGTAGCTTTTACTAAGAAACATATCTTCAAAACTAGAGTACTAAAACCATCCCCTATTTGAGACCAAAATGGCCAAAATCAATGCCCTATTTGTGGCCAAAAAGGCTGAAAACCCCTACCTTTTGGGCTTGTACATACCTATATAGCCCATATAAGGGAGAACCCCCTCCCTGCCAGGTGTTGGGCAAAGCAAAAATGGTGATACAGATGTAATTAAATCTTGAGTCAGATGTTTTAAGGCCAAATTCAGACGGTACAATCAAAAAAAGGTTAAAAGAATTTAAAACCCTATGATAATAGAAGGTTTCATGGTCACCAATGCCATCTTGGTTGTGGGGCAAACACAGCAAAATTTACAATGAATGTATGGGAAAAATCATGATTTTGGTGCTTGATAATTTGAGGAAGGTTGACATCCTGCAATTTCTATGAAATACAAACTAAAAATACTAGCTGAAAGAGGTAACTGATCGAATTTGTGAATTGTACTCTTACAAAGAAAGCTGCAAATTTATTATTTTATATTTTTCATATATTCGTCTGTAAATTGGAGCCGTCATTCATGTGAAAATTTAGAAGCATTTGCATGAAAAACTAAAAGATGATTTCTCGCTTCTCAGCAAACCAATGCCCTTCAAATTTAATCGGTTAACTCTTTTAGTTAATATTTTTCGTTTGCAATTCACAGAATTTTCAGAATATCAACCTTCTTCGAGTTATCAAGCACCAAAATCACGATTTTTCCCATACAATCACTGTAAATTTTGCGGTGTTTGCCCCACAACCAAGATGATGTCGGCGACCGTAAACTGAACCTTCTATCACATGCCATTTTTCCATGATTCAAGCAGGTGATGCTAGCCACAGACTAGCCCCGTTCTGACCACAAAATGTTCTGACCACAAGACAGAACTACATTGGCGGGTTAATAAGCCCACGAAGTTTCAGAATAGCGAATCTAATGTTTTTCCGCATGTCTTTATATGATTATCAGAGCTAAATAGCACATTAAGTCTTATTATTTTGAAACATTTTTGCAAATATTCATCCACGAACCATATGTGAAGTTCCTGAAGGGAGGAGGGACATCAGGTCTTTTCTTTATCTCTGTAAATAAAATCATAATCATTTGAGTTTGTATACACAGGATACCAATTCAGCACGACGAAACGTAACTAATTTCACCTGAAATTACGAAGTCCATAAAATGCTGGACTGTTTGCTCTAATGGCACGTATTTGAAGACGACATATTTGATATTTCTGTATTCAAACGACCTTATTAGACGCACAGTT
>JAHPZR010051691.1:20000-23526 GCA_019787425.1 Platygyra sinensis | reverse complement strand
TAACTAAAAATCAAAAAATTGTAGTTCCAGAAACTATCCAGTAGACATACTTTTTGGAAAATTTTGTCTTCTGAAGAATTCCCTCCCCCCTTCTCCAGGGGAGTTGTAGCGTTACATGAGCAACCGCGAGCCAAAGTCAACTCAAGTCACGAACAACCTTGAGTCAACCATGAGTCAAGTCAATTTTTTATTTTGTCCCAAAAAAAAACTAGATAGTAGGAAATAAAATATCTGAATATCAAGCTAAAATATAGCTGAACATAGATTGTTAACAACAGGATATTTTGTTAACAATCTATATTCAGCTATATATATTTTCTTTTGATATTCAGATATTTATTTCCTACTATCTAGTTTTTTTTCGGGACAAAATAAACATTGACTCGACTCATGGTTGACTCGAGGTTGGCTCGTGACTCGAGGTTGACTTTGGGCTCACGGTTGACTCGTGTAATGCTACAATTCTCTCCAGGGTAGATAAAGAGTGGACACGCCCAGATCAGTGTTGAACCTATTAGAGGGGGGGGGGGGGGGGAGAGGGGAGAGGGGGGGTTCACATCCTCACTCCCCACAACCCCCACATTTATAAACAAGACTGAATCTGCTAGTAACCAGCATCGTAGCCACCCGCCCTCCCCCCATGCTGCCCCTGAATAAATTTATATGTATTAAATTAACTAAACTGGCCCTTATGACACAGTAGAAAACACAGCTGGGACAAGTAATTTTCTTGTGCTTTGCAGATTAAGCTAGTACATGAGCATTACACAGTACGGTGTACATGTATGTTACAACTACTAAATTAACATCACAGTAAATTTTCCAATGAAGCAACTGGAAAGAAGATACTGAAAAAATCAGGGTTTCAACAGGATTTGAACCCATGACCACCTCGATGCTGGTGCAATGCTCTACCAACTGAGCTATGAAGCCACACATTTGGAGTGAGGTCAATTTATTGAGTTCATATCTCCTGTGAGGAGTGAAATGTACTTCACAACTATTTCATGATGACTATGCTTCACAATTTACTTTGGTTGTTGTTTTGTGATGTTAATTTTTTCCTATATTAATGCCTTTCATTTAGTTGCTCTGATTTCTTGCAAGTTAACCTCTTTAACTCTGACTGTTTTTCTACTGTGTTAGACCTACATGGAACTGTATCCAGAAAATGTTGTGGTATTCACAATAAACAATCTCAAAGGTTTCATCAAGCCATTGGTGGAGAATCCTTCCAATGAATACACTAGACTAGGTTAGCTTCTTTGTTTTTGAGTCATTCTAAAACTGATGTAAAGACAATATTTTCTTACTTGTAATAGTGACAGTGCAGGTTGGATGTTTGAACATAATAATAGTATAGCTTTGATCTTTTTATTCTGTAATCAGATTTTTGTTTTCTCTTTGTAGTTTTTGGTGAGAAGATACATGTATATATACCAAACAGTGTTTAATTACGAATTGGTTCATGCTTAGCATGCGTATATCGAGTTATGGATGCACGTGGTCATGAATTTCGTCATAACATTGTCAAAGTAGCTGTGGATCCACGAGGTGATAGCCGAGTGGATCCGCAGACTACTTTGACAATGTTATAATGAAATTCATTGTCTATAACAGGACAGACGCATGAAAACTGACGTCAGTTTGTTTTTTCACGAAAACAAACTGTCAAATTGTCCGCTCTTGCTCGTTGCCACGTCGCACAAATGATAAATTCATGTGTCTGTCCGCTTATTGACGATAAAAATTAGCCAATGAGCGTGCGAGAATTTCTGCAGTTATCGTAAAATATCATTTTGAAACAACTGAAATTTCGTGAATCAAAAATAGTCACTGTCTGTGTTTGAAAATGTGATGAAACAATTATCTATTTTGTTTGGTAATTATTTTACTATCAGTAATAATGGTAAAATCATGCTTGCTTTTGCGTACTGTTAGTAAACCTTTGCCTCTGAACTGGAAATATTGAAGGATCAAGACGTGGATTTTGCTATTCCAATGCTGGGAGATCTTGACAGTATTTTCCTTTCAAAATGTCACTTTAAAATAGTCAAGGTTGCGTGGTCTCCAAATTTAATTTTAGAAATAATTTAACTTAGTGGTTTTTGTTGCGTTTTCTCCATAGCTGAGGCGTCGTCTCTACAGAAACTTTCATATGCAGAATACAGTGATGCCATGAATAACATGGATACAAATTATCTGCTGGATCTTGACTTTCTTTTGGTAGTGTTTTGCCAGGAAGGTACGTACAGTAGTCTAATGTCTGCTTTCTTGCATGACACAATCCTACCGGTAAATAAGGGTGCCTTCCTTCGGGATGGCCTGAATCTTGATCAATCTCATT
This sequence comes from Platygyra sinensis, assembly GCA_019787425.1. NCBI lineage: Eukaryota > Metazoa > Cnidaria > Anthozoa > Scleractinia > Merulinidae > Platygyra > Platygyra sinensis. The sequence continues at coordinate 21,179 of JAHPZR010051691.1, read as the reverse complement.
ACCAGAACCTGTGATCTCTTTGGTTTGACACTGCTGACTGAAAAAGCACAGGCTCTGGGGACAAAGATTGGATCTGGATCAAGGATCCAAGATGATGCAGATCATGGTGAATAAATGAATTCACTAGGGGAAGAGATTCATTGGTTCCTTTGATGTTCCTTATTCCATCTTTTATCACAACATGATCCTATTCCGAATGCACCCAAAGCCACTTCAATGATGTTTTTTTTTTCACAGACACTGAACCCTGCATGGAATTTTCTGAGACTTTACGACGCATTGTGCGATCTTTTGATAGAGCAGGACAATCTAGAATCACCGTGGCATATGTGAAGACATCGCTACATAAAAAGAGATTTGTAAGAACTGACTTTCACTTTTGTTCCATAATTGTTATGTCAACTCTACACTTGCATAGTCTTCTCAGGGGTTTTGTGATATTTTAAGTTGTATCTGCTTCACTTGATTTGTTCTACTCCAGTCAAAAAAGATATTGCTAGTAATTGCTGCACCTAACGACAGAAATGTTCTTACTGATTGAATGAGAACACTGAATCAGAATGTCCAAATGTTTAGATGTTGTTTATATTGTTCAAGGCGCTTTGGTACACCTAGCCAGTTCACAGACATACCACTTCAACTGAAAGAAACAAAATTAATATTTATGAACTATTAAAACATTTATATTTCTATAACCGGATCTAAAATGCCAACTGGTGAGAGGCAGACCAGTTGGATACTTACAAGCATGTCCGAGGAGCTGAACTAGGGTCTACCGGGAAAAAAACTCCAGTTAAGGGGTCAGAGCAGCCAGAACTTGAACTCACTACCTCCAGATTTCAAGCCAGGTGCACGAACCACTCGGGCCACACTGCCTCTTCAAATCATCAATTTTGAATGGTTGTAAAATGTTTTTGTATTGTGTTTGTTTGTTTTTCAGGAAGGGGAAACTTTTCCAGTCATTCATCTTCATTTGACTAAGTCCAGGGATGATTTCATTCAGTTTGCTGGCAAACTGGACTACGAAGTGTTGATGGATTTCATAACAAGTCATACAAAGTAATGTAAATTGTTAAAATCATAGCTTAATTTATTGAATCAATCAAGTGCTGATACGAAGTACTTTTTCGATTTATGCAATTCAAGGCTCCGGAAACCCGTGTCGCTTCCTCCAAGTCT
>JAHPZR010051691.1:0-15000 GCA_019787425.1 Platygyra sinensis | reverse complement strand
GGTAAATGCTAGTTAAACATGGCGTTTAAGGGCAAAGATAGAGTTTTTCAATTATCCTACACTATTTAGAGCATTCCACTGCCATTTCTATTTTCCAGTTGCCCATAATTTACCGGCTCTGTTTCCCCAAAATTTTGTGTAAACAATTGTGGTGAAATACTCTGAGAATTTGCAGACTTCCCAAGAGCCTTTCACAACAATAGTTTATGCAGAATTCTGGGGGTAAAAAGAGTGAGTTATGGGAAATGTAACTTAAAGAATGAGATAAAAGTGATATCTTCCCAAGGTATTTTTCTCAGAATAGATGTATACGTCAGGCCCCGGTTGTTCGAAAGGTGGATAACGCTAACCACCGGATAAATCGCTATCCAGTGGGTAAGTGTTAACAAAATAAACCACGCTATCCGCTGGATAGTGATTTATCCAGTGGATAGCATTATCCAGCCTTTGAACAACAGGGGCCAGGTGTATAATGACTTTAGTCAAAGATGTCCTAACACTAAATATTTTCCCTCGCTCGCGATTGGTCTAAACACGTCACGTGACCGAATATTTCCCAGCTAAAACTGGGGAATATCCGAAGATATTTCCCTATTTTCCAGAAACAGCACGTCCTGCGAAAAAAGATTTGAAGTATAGTAAACACGATAGCCTCCATTTGGGGCGGAAATATGCTCGGATATTCGTCTCTGGACATTATCTGCTCCTCAAAGCTCGCAGTTTTCCTCGAGCTACGATTTCTGAAAACTGTTCGCTTCTCGGAACAGATAATGTCTGCGGACAAATATCCGAGCATATTGTCGCGCCAAGTGGAGGCTATTGTTTAGATATTACCAATACCACTCAAGTGAAAAGTGTTGATGAGCGGAGCATTCTTGTTATTTTATTTCATGTGATACAAGTGACTTAAGTTTTACCCGTTTAAGATGGCTCTAATATTTCAAGGCTTCAACACTTGTGTCTTACTTTACAGAATTTAAAGCCTTTGAATCCGCTGCGCAGTCTTTAAAAAGCAGGTTTCTCTTGGGTTTTGTGACTGGTGACACAGCAAAAACCCTGTAAGTTGATCATCTTTCCTTATAGAAGTAGAATTTGTGTTCCAGCGTTGCATATACATTCCATCTTCTGATTGGTTAGACACGCTCACTTTGGCTGCAGTGATTGGTTGTTTGATCAATGTTGGTTTAAAATGCTATGAAGGTAAAGTGACCTCAAGTTGTTTTGTTGTTTAACAGATCTTCTGAATATGGCCTCAGTGTTCCCTCGCTTTTCGTGTTCAAGCGAAATGATCCTTATCAGCCTATTAACGTCTTTGATGGCCAGTTTACCATGCAGTCCATTGTCGATTTTGTTCTTCGGTCGCACCTGCCGTCATTTGTAAGTATTTAAAGTTTAACGTCACTGCATTTCCCTGGTGTTTCTTCGTGTACTGAACACAGATTACTGAAAAAATTAAAAATACAGTGTTTTGCAAACAATGGTTAAACAGTGTGTCCACGTTTGTCTGTGCTGTTTATTTTACACACTACCTTTCAAGTCTGTGGATGAAACCCTGAGTGTGTGACCATTCGTAAATGAAAGCTATTGAGCAGTACTTTCATGTGGTACTGTTTAGTATGCTGTATGAGGCGATTCTAACTTTACATTCTGCGGGATGAAGTACTTCCATATGTTACTGTTTAACTTCTCGTTGAGGGTGGTGCTAACTTTTTGACCCATTTAAACATTTAACGCTGCTTACTTTTTGTTACCTCTCCAGGGCGAGTTGACACCCTTTAACCTTCCAATGTACTTAACACAGAAGAAGCCTCTTCTAATCGTGTTCCGAGCTGATAGTGAAGAGTCTGTCATTACTCCGGTCATGACAAAACTAGCGCGGGACAAAACTTTTCCTTCTGTGTTCCTTTGTTGGATGCCCGTGTGAGTAGAACTCTTAGGGATTTTTCACGAAACAACATGTTTGTTTTTTGTTTTGAAGTATGACGTTTCTAAGTTTTCCTTTCCATTATTCTTGCAGTTATTCCAACAACGATGTGAACGCTGAGATCTTGAAATCTTACACTGGAAGCGGGGATTCTCTTCCCGCATTGGTCCTGGTAAACCACTACAAGGTTGGTTCAATAATGGTGTTGCATTATGTAGTCCTACGTTGGAGGTGTTACTTGTGCAAATAGCCATGAGTAGTTCTCTCTCGTCCATGGACTGGTTTTAAACGGTATAATTTTGCTGCATGCGACAAATTAACGACAAATCCAAGACATGGATTGTTTCATGCAAATCAAACTTGCAACCAGCTTGCGACTGTCGTTTTCGACCCGAAAAATGTGATAAGAGTTTGATTCACTTTTAAATAAAACCCTACGTTAATTGTAACTACAGATGATATTCAACAATTAGATTATTAGGAGCTCGATATTTCTATCGCGCGAAGAAATCGACGGCTACTAATATAATTGTTTTAGTATAAATTTACTAGTCGTTCAAAAGTGTCCACTACATAGATAATTGAAAACCGCAAAGAAGCTGCCATCATTTTTTTGACAAACGCTACCATATATGATATATCATATCTACAACAGACATAGATAGTGACTAGTCAACAATCGTGGTAGAACGCTAGTAGATTGCGTATACTAATCCGCAGTGGTTGTGACTGGCCACAAGGGAAACAGCGAATTTTGTTTCCCCGAGACCCTCAAACCAAAAGCTTGGAACCACAAAACGTTCATATTTTCCCTTTTGCTAATCTGCATGATATGTTTTTGCGACTATAAATCCTTTTCTTGAATGATCTCGTCTCTATGAGAAACGTTGTCCTACTTCAATGGCTTTTTAACATCAGGCCGACTGGTACACAAATTTTCCGCGGTTTCAAGGTGCACAACGTGATCACGTACGAGTTCGAAAGTTCAAGTTGTTGTTTCCCTAGGGAGTTAGTGAGTTTTAACCCACGGCACTTAACGCGTTCTCGTCCAATCGTGAAAACGTATTTGAGTTGGGAGGTATAACAAATTAATACATCTTTTTCATAGCGTGAGTGTGCGATGCAGAAGTTCCATGCGACCAAGGTGTACCTTCTAAATTTGCTCCACCGTCGAGTGGTTTTCGTTGTCTGTTACTGACGTTACTACTGAACTATCCACGCTTACCTTGCGCACTTTATTGTAGGGCGCCGTTTATCACTTCAAAGATGAGGTAACCAAGCCTGTAGTGAAAGCCTGGGTTGAAGACATTCTATCTGGAAAAGAGCAACACACAGGTTAGTGACTTTTTTTAGCTATGTACAAAGACGTTCTCCTGCATTACAATTTTTCTATTTGTGCAAGAAAGTGCAACACTGGTAGAACTAATTTGTGTCTCCAAATTAGTATGGGATTTTTCCAGGCTATAACGCTATTCTATCCCATTCCATTCCATTCCATTCCATTCCATTCAAACAGTGTTATGCCATGCCATGCTATGCCATCTCATTTCATTCCACTTCCATTCCATTCCATTCCAAGCCATGCCATGACATACCATCTCATTCCACTTCCATTCCATTCCATGCCATCCCATCCCATTCCATCCCATCTTATTCCATCTCGTCCCATTCCATGTCATTCCGTACCATCCCATTCCATTCCATTGTACTCTATGATTCTATTCTATTCATGAACCTGCCAGAAATGAAATAGTCCTGGCTCGTACTCCTTGTCCCCGTATTTCTTCTTTTAGTGGATAAAGCTTTTCGTTTGCCGTTGTGATGCTGTATTTCCTAAAGCAACTTGCTCGGCTTGTGAGAAACGTTACTGTGTCAGATTTAGTTTTGACTAATCACAACGCACTATTCCTTATCTTGGGAAATCAGGGCAAGATTCTAAAATAAGTTCTGAATTGCGTTCGTAATACTTCCTGCGCTTTTAACTCATTGCATGGCTTTTCCGCGCCTCACCCGTTGGAAGGTTTTACTGAGGGCGTTGTAATTGGCTCAAGTGTATAGGGAATAAGTGAATAATGATGTTGTATAGTCGCCAAAATAAAGATACTGGCTTCGGCAAACTTCGGTTATGTTCGTAACGTTCTGTTCGTTTTCCGACCACAGGACTTTTCGCAGAGGCAGAATGGAAACCCCGTTTGGAGGGCTACGATTTTCTGCGAATGATAGACGAAGAAGAAGAAAAAAAAGAAAGAAAGAGACTGAAAACGCAGAGACTAGAAGCTGCTCTGAAAAGAGGTGACAACGATGACCCGGCATGGCCCCCACCGGAAACTGAAAAGCTGGCTGAAGAGAAGAAATCAAGCCGCCTAAGACGACCGGAAGTGAAGATTTACACACGTGATGAACTCTAAACAGTGCTATCAAATCAAAAAAGATGTATTTTAAATTATTTGTAGTTCGAGTTGTAGAGAAAGTTAATATTATTTACAAGGAGACTTGTATTGCTCTACGGAAACCTTTACACGAGTTCCACAGTTTTCGATTGTGAGGGCCGCCACGAAGCTCTTCGGAACGTCTCACAGGATTGGTTGAGAAAATTATATACAAACAATGGTAACAAGGACCCTAGCCCTAAAACAATAGAGCTTCGTGCAAACAAGATCCAATGAAATTAGAGGTTCTAGAGAGCTTCGTGACAACAGATTGTGAGGTTACACTTCGAGTACGAATGTCAGCGGTCACACGCAAATCTTCGCTGCGTCGTACAGTTTTCATATCCATGCATTTTTCAGCCATTTTTTTAAGCGCACCGCAATTTTACGAAATTGGTGCAAAACTACACACTAGCGAACGAAACTTATAAGGTGGATGTAGTTATTTAATTCTCTTTGTAAATCAAGCGGAAAAAGCTCAGGTTTGAGAAGATACCTTAATTTTAGGCTTAGAAGTGGAAAAATTCATAAAATTTTAGTTTAACATTTACATTAGCAGAAGATGCGCATGCGTTGCGAATGTAACCGCTGTGAGGACTCCACTTCGCTTACGAACCGCTCACGAAAACTGAGAGTGGTAGTTGTTTCTTTGAATGCATTAAATTTCTATACATCTCTAATTTATAATACGATAGAACACGTTTTTCCATTGCCGTAACTCGAGCAACTGATGTATGTACTCTGGTCTGTAGCAAATAAAGTGTTTTTCCTTTCAGAGGTAAATCAGTAGATCTGCAAGATTCGGTCTGAAGAAGTAGTCTCCCATAATGATGGTGAAAACAAGAGACAGGTTTACCATATATAAAAATATATGCGCCCATCCACCCTACCCCCTACCCCCTACCCTACATCACCCTACCCCACTCTATCTCTCGCGCAAATCCCTTATCAAACATTATGTTGATCCGACCAATGGTTTTAGCTCACGTTGTTGTCGAGGTTATCCGAGTTCTTTATCTCCCGATTCTGGCTCGTTATCCAGACTTTCTTTCTTCCTGATTACAAGGAATAATTTTAGCCTCTCCGCTTATATTCTCTGGGCTTTTACAACTTCGTAAGGGCTTTTGGATGGGCTGAAGGGCTTATATTCGAAGGGATACATATCCGGAATGAAATACCTGCGTTTCGAAACCCTGAGCTGCAGCTGACATGCTGATCGAAATAGGTTTTTCATTTATTGATTTTTAAGCCTCAAAACATTTTAAAAAAACGAATTCGAAACAAGGAAAGCTAGCTAGATAGGGGGCTAAAACTGGATGTATTTTTTCTTTACGGGTTGGGGGTGGGGGGGTTGGGTGGGGGAGGGGGGGGGTTCAGGCTTATGAGCGGCAGTTTACGAAATGTGAATAATAGTAACCCTCTCCTTCCTTTTCATTTCACTGTGCCTTGTATCTTGGCTCTATCGGCTTGAATATTTTCGGAGAACGCTTAATTTCGATTACATTGTTCCCCTGCTAGTGACGGTAATAGAGTTACCTATACCACCCTAATCCGCAGCTCATTAATCCTTTCCTCTCGTCCTCGTTTTCCCAGTCATCGCTTTAATGATCCACGTTTTATTTTTCCAGTTCAGTTTCACTATGCCAGCGTATCTTGGTTCTAGTCCCGGCATTAAAATTGCCGGTGCCCAGTTATGAAACACCCTTGTGAAAAGGGGGACTTTAAAAAAGACTGTTTTATCCATAATCAGTCCTAATCAGTACTCGGGGATAGATAAGAAAGAAGCAGGAGAATTACCGTTTGATAGATTCTCTAGACTTTCAACATTGAAGCTTTCAAGTCTTTCAAATGTGGGAGCTAACGACAGATCAATGCCGATCATACTTCCCGTGAATCGTCACGCAACATAAGTTTGGCGCCTTGCGTGACTAACAAAGACAGGATGTTTTGTTACAGTCATGTGGCTGTCCCAATAGCAATTCGCTTGTCAGAATCGTATCAGCTGTAGTCTTAGTTCTAAGAAAACGTTTAACGGCAAAAGTAAAGCAAAAGGCGATACAGAAGCCCAAAAACTTAAAACAAACCGTGACAATAATTATACCTCACATTTTTGCAGTTGCTTTTAATTGTTAAAATTCTCTGTTTGTGGATATTATCTTTCCTATCGTCTCTTATCGGTACGGTGCGATGACATAGCAACAGAATCCCTGCGTCCCAGATCGAATTATAAGCAGTTTATATTCGATGATGTTGAAAATGACTCAATTTGGCGGTCCGAACTGCCGATATCAATTGAGCTGTTTATCAGTTTGTGGCTTGTTTGATGTTGTATACAAGTTTCAAAAATTGTCTTTGAAGTGCGTTGTTATGGTTCAATAAGTCATCATAAGTGATATTACGCGTTAATTTTTCAAAGATTAAGTCAAATGCCGATGCCTTTCAGTGCCACTCGAACGATAGGTTTTGCCCGTACGTTCCCGAAGACCCGCGGGTGAGAAATATTAGGTCCGCAATATTTTGGCCTCGACAACAACTCGTTAGAATTATAGAAACTATTTTTCTTGTTGTAATTATAAATCGCTTTTTTGGCGATGAAAATGATCTTTCATCATGTCCTGTATTCTGTCTTTCATTTCGAGTCACGACAACGGTAAATTAGGTAAATTGTCAGGAATGGATCTTACTTTCAAAGAAGACGATTTTTCAGAGGAAAAAAATCAAAAGAAAAAAAACACTCGTTAAATTTTACAAGCAGAAATAGTACACTTTACACTTATACCGCTACAGTTTGCTTCAGACCGAAAAACTAATGGTCACGCGAAAGACATAAAAACATCTGTTCACGGATTCGAGTCTGTCACCCGACAGTGCACACAAAGACCGTGAGAAAATAATAATCGCCATATGATTGAATTTCGAGTCTGACAGCCGATCCGAACGATACCTGATGCTGGAATGAAATTTGCAGAGAAAATAGCAAGCATTTTCTGCGTGTTTGACGACTCGATTACTCTATGTTAATTTTAGAAATGCATACTGACAATGAGATTTCAATGAATCTCATCGCCTCGCGAGACAGTCTACAAACGATCATGTTTAAGAAATCAGAATTTCATTCTTTCATGGTTGCGTTTGATAAACGCCGTGCGAAAATTTAAAATTCCCAAAGAATGTTGTTTTCAGTTTCGAAGTAAACCCTGATTTACAAATGCAAATTCTGGCGCCATTGTGAAATCCCTTGGGGGTCGCTCGCTTCAGTTGTGTCACACCAGTCTTGATTTCCGCCAATCACAAAAGAGAACGAGTGGACTTGCCCGGGCTTGTTCTGTCATAACAAAGTTCTTTTCATCCAGAAAAGCGTCCTTTTTTCCGAATGATCGAATTAACGCCAAGCAACCTGTCCCCAAAAAGAAAATTCTTGGCGCTATGCGGTCGTCGTGCCTGAAAAGCAACGATCTTTTTCGCTCTGAGCTTTGTAACGGCGAGTTGCGTGTCTGTTTGGATTGAAAGTACTTGCGCCAGGTTTATTGACATCTAGATACATGTGTATCATGGGTTTTGTTATTGGTTAATTGATCTTTGACCAATCAAGCGTTACGCGATTGGACGTGGCGGACCGGCGGACAACTTTCTCTGCAAGATACATTACAGGCTCGCTTTCGAAGGACGAAATGGAGTTGAAAATCTTGGTAAGTACACCTGCATATCAATGGTTTACCTTCACGACACATGCAAAGTAAACTTTTGTTGTTTGCTTGAGAAATGCTTGGCTAATCAAGAAGATTCGATAAATTTTCCGCGCGCGCTAAATCGCAGTAAATCGCTAAGAATGTTTTGATGGGCAAAAAGCCTCGTGTCACTGGAGGAGTCGGTGATATGTTTTGAAACTTTTGCTGTTTATGGTCGTTGCTTTGAACCATAATGTTCCCCTACTTACGGATAAAATCTTTGACCTTTCGAGGAAATTTTACAAGCTCAAACTATGTCATCTTTCCCCCGTGGTTTCCGTGACGGAAAGTGAGACAGTGGAGTTGAGCACCATAGCGACTGAAACATAGTGCACTCTATTGTCAGCCATACCTAACTTCGCTCAACAAGGCAAGTTTCAACTTGCCCGTTGAAGGAAGAAATAACTAAAATTTACTACTCCTAAAGCTTAAAATGACATGTTCCCTCGCTATTTTAGTGAACACACATTTATATTTACACACTTTTGCGATCGAATCAATTTGGTACGAAGGAATCTCCTTAGTCAGCGATTTCTATGGCGTTTAACGTCGGCCAGAGTAAATTCTATGTCAGAGAGGCACCCTGAACACGCAAACGGTCTCGGAAACTCTCGAAATACCACATAAAGGTTCTCGATTTGGAAACTCCATTAGGACGTCCCCGGACGAAGATTTCTGATTATTTTTTTTCGTCGTCTCTTACAAATTCGTTCTGTGCCGTCGTGCTTGACGTCGGACTGCCGATGGAGCAACAGTTGCTTTGGAGAAATCGACCCATTTCAGTTTCTTTCAACGAAAACGGGGTTTCACTAAAAGATTAATAAAGAGTGTATTAGTCTTTAGGTTTATTTTGAATCAAACATTTAGCTGTAGTGAATCATTTCATCTTTGTATTAAGCTGACTGAAAATCGATCAGTCCCGAATATTCAAGGCTGATTTAACTCGACACTCTGATTGCCCGGGACATGTTTTAGCGCTTGTTTTGCTTTTAATATTATCCAGGCAAACAAAGTTAGGTCTACAAGGTTATCTCCATTACTTGTCCGAGACGCAACGTACAAATGTACCTCTCAACGGAACTTAAAACACAGTGAACTCTCTATTAAATACATGAGAAAGTAAGTGTACGTTTTTCGACAAATTAGAGATAGTAAAGCACAAAATCGATGCCTGTTCTGGAAATTTCCGGGCATATATTTTTATTCATCTTATGGTTTTGTTTTAGATCAGAGTCGTTTCGAGTTTTTCATGGGCAATAGTTCGCCACCATTGCATCAGAAATGGTTTAGCCATCCTGTTAATGATAACACAATAGCGATAACTTCACTTTGACAAAACAGCGTTTAGCCCCCAACCGTATTTCTCAGTTGGGTAGAAAAATACGATAATTATCGTTAAACCTAACACGATTGTCTCTAATTTTAATAAAAAATAACATCTTTAAAACTTTGTTTTTCTTATATTCGACATGAAGTCATTCGACGCATGTGTATTTTGAATGTAAATTCAGAAACGGATCGCTCGCTCACTGGACTTGTAACTGCAACAAGCGCAAACATCTCTTAATGTAAGCGTGGTTCCTTTCAAATGGAACACTTAAAAACGGAAAAATTATCCTCTTGCCTCAAGAATCCACTTTTTCTTATGTGAAAACATACAACGTGGAAAGCGATAAATTTCAAAACAATTTTCGATTATCAATATCGCGCCGTAAAATAATTATTTCCATGCGCTGTGTAAAACATCTTGTAGTTTTGTTTCCGGCTACAATAGCCTGCCTTGCACCAAGCCGTTTGTGTTTTAATCTTGAGCGCAATACGCGTATTTTCTTAACAGTAAAGTACTTCAGGTACTGTTAACAAATAGCACGTTTCTTCAAAATAATGTTTCGCTGCTTGTTTTGAGGTTAACCCTTCAATACAGTTCGTATATCTGCAGCTATTAATATGGAGACTTAAATACCGATTTAGGCGTCTGCTATCTCATAGCTTACGGCGTTAAAACTCAACACAAGTGGGATTTAGATTGGGTTAATTCTCAACAACTAGTCACGAATTTAAGTCGAACATTTTTCGCTGTTGCTGTGTAAAGAAATAGAACAATCTTTCGATTGATGTACCTTCAGGTTACCGTTGCAATACAAGAATTCGTATTGTAGAACGAAAAATAAATCTCTGGATAGCTCTTCGCATTTAGTTTGTCAGTAATCGAAAACACTGGGATATTGCGAAACCTTATAGGGTTTAGCTTCAAACGAAATTTTCTTCATATTACTTCTGATGAATCTCAATGAAACCGTGAACTATCCCGAATTTTCGGTTTCATTTTCAAGGGAAAATGGTGCGTTACGATTTTGCTTGCAGTTGCAAGTCTCGAAACATTTTTTTGCAAACCTAACCTAGTGCTTGTGTTTCCGATATGTTTGGATTTTTAGCTGGCTTCTTTCCTCAAAGGTTTACTCAAGCCATTAAAATCTCGATAGAATTAAAGTTATAGCTCCAGCAACGAGGGAGGTTTATTAAAAAGAAATTCAATCTACCATTTAGGTATTCGACAATCTAAAGCCTCGCGACTAGACAACAACATAAAATTACTGCTTAGTTTAAGTCAAAAAAAAGTTTAAAGGTTAAGTCAAGTCGTTTATATGTTGCTGCAACATATATGATATGAAGTTAATTGGCTTAACAGTTCCAGTAAAACATGAATTGACGAGTAACGTCTCGTTGGAACACTTCCCTGCGCTTCGAAAATAACTGTCAACATGTTTTATTATTCTTTGTTTTAATTTCTATTGCAATTGTATCCTTTTTGTACAATCGTTAATAAAATATCTTGCTTTCAAGCAGATTTTTTTTCTTGACGTAGTTTGTTTCTTACACCTTTCTCGACCGTTATTTTTTTTTCTTCTTGATAATGGAGTCAAGGTGACCTCGAAAGGCCGCAGTATACTAGCTTTCGTTTCCTTTTGTAATCAATAGCTTTTTCACCATTTCAATCCGGCACTGTTTGCTAGAATGATCTTATCAAAGATTTTAGTGACGTATGCCGCTTTATCAACGATTCTTCATACCGTTCAACTCGTAAACTGAGTCTCTTTAAAAAAAACTGATTCTCTACCAGCTGTAGTAGTTTTATTCCAAGCCACAACACTGCCGAATAACAGTAATAATGATTAACTAGAAAGCTGATTTGAAGTTGAAGTTGCCGGTGTGATGATGATTCGTGCGCAGTAATTTTGGTACAACGAACCGACGCACACAACGTGAAGAAACCTTTCTAGGATTTTAAATTTATAATGATAAGTCAGCTTCATTTAACAGCCATGATAAAGATTGCGAATTACTGAAGGAAAGTTGGTAATGGGCCATTACCAACTTTCCTTCACTTTCACAAGCGGCTGCCATAATTTTCATTTACAAGCGAAAAGGTTCAGTTCCAAAATGTTTCACAAAATGCTTTGTAGTTCGCTGCATTATTATTGCATTATAAAGAAGATCCTAGATATAACAAAAAAAATCATCGCACTTTCATAAAATATAACGTAGCTACATTTTTTTGTTGCCAGTTTTCGCTCTTTTGTATGTCTTCAAACGAAGTGTTTACAAAGTGGATTTATCACTCGATAAGAAGGCGAAATTTATTAATTTTCTTTCTTTATTTCCTCATTCCATTTCTGCATCACCATTTCATGTTGATCATGAAGTACAGTGATTAGGGTTTTTTCAATCCGTGATTAAAAGTTCTTCAGCAACTGATTAACTGTTTCAAAAACGTTTTGAATGAGCGTCGAGTTCCCGAACGAAGCTTTCGTTCATGACGTTGGCTGCATGTACCCAACTAAGTTTGTCAACATAGAAATTTCTCTGATACGTTGACTTGTCTATGGGTAGTTTAACTCTGTATTCATGTACATTATTATGTTTTCGTCTCGTCAGTTTTGATTTGACAACAATGCGAAGAACAGCCGTGAAGAAATTCTCACAAGCAGAGATTCATTTTCAGTAACATTTTAACCTCTCTGTCAGTTCACTTGTTACTTTCTTTCCGACCCTGTGAATAGTTAAATTAAAACCGTGATTTGTGAACTAACTTTAGGATACGTTTTCTAGTTAGCCTGATGTATCTAAGATACCTTTACAGGTTCCCTTTAGCTTGAGAAACTTGAGAAACTATTTAAGCCGGCCTAAATCGTCTGATCCGATCCTGGTTCATTTTTAAATTAGCTTTTTTCTCAGTATATTAATGAATCTTTAGGTTTTACTACTTTAATTTACCATATTATTGTCTTTATTTCTGTTCACAAAGTATGCGTTGTTTGTCTTAATACTTTATGGCAGGCAACAATTACGGTGGCTTGATTTAATAAACGCAAATAATATCAACTTATTGATGTCCGCAACCTGAAGTAAATATTATTATATTCTTCTAGTATCTCCGCGTTTTATCTCTGGTAAGATGAATAATATTATTTGTTAATTTAAGGGTTGGGAACTGATGATGTTATTACAAAAGCCAACGTTTATTGCACCAGCATGTGTGCCAGTCGCTGTTAAGATTTTCTTATTCGCTCAGAAAATTAAGAACTGCCTAATAACGGAGCACATTGTGTTCAGCAGTTTACTGGCTTTGAAGTAACCAGGTTTTTCTAAATTTAGCTTTCATGGTACTGACAGAATTATAAAGATCGACGAAATGTTATTTATTAGCTTTTATTTATTTAGTCTCTTGCCATGAAGAGAGAGATTACTACATGTAAATAAACTTTGATGCAATCAAATGTTGTTTTTGGCTGATAAAGGTAGCAGAGGGCAATTTGCCAGAGAGATCTTTCAGCTTCAATGCGTAAGGCGATAAATACTCTACTCCTTTTCGTTTCGTTTTGTTGTGATCTAAATTCATCTGAAGTTAAAACATGAAGCAACATTGTCTTTTAGACTATTCAGTGTTTAAGAACTTTCCTGGAGTGATACGATAAGACTTGCAGAGACCCCAAGGGAAGGTTTCTAGGAAGCGGCGTTGAACAGGCCACTGCAAACACCCATGACTCTGCAGTTTTAATTAGCTACACCATTCAATAGCCTTTTCAAGGTCAGAAAGTTGCCCTGCATTGCTTTCGAAGAAACTTTGAACATGTTTGTATGAAGACATAATTAAAATTCGACAACCCCAGTGTGATAGACAACTTATAGCAGTATTGGAGAAAGTCTGAATCTAAGACTTCTGCGGTAACTGACTTTTTCTAGCTGTTCACCTGAAGATTTTGCCGTGTACGCCTAAATGCTAATTCTGTTGGCGAATTTTCTCGGGGTGCAAACGTAAACTCACTAGCTAACGGTGAACCAGGTAATCTCAGACGTGTAAGGATGAAGGCAAATCAATCATCCTTAGTTCATGTACTTACTAATGCCAAATAACGGTAACGAAAAAAAACGAGTTGAATTCGACAAGAATACTCGCATTCAGAGAACATCGAGAACACGAGAAACGAAAAGCATCCAGCACAACTTTTGAGGGCAATCCATAAGCATGAATCACATTGATGGAAATTATTTAGTAGCTTTTTTCTGCTTCAGTATAGTATAATATATTAGACGAAATCACAGTGGGTTTCTTCAAGTTGCCCTTTGCCACAATTCTCATCAATGTTGCGCCGTTTGGCTCTTTTCATAAGCTCGATTTAAAGTAAATGCCTTTAAATGGTGAATTGCTTTATGTTTACGAATTGTGGCAAGCTTATGCGACCGTGGAATTGAAGCTCAGGGGTGGGGGAGTCACACAAGGCAGTACAGTGGCTAAAAAGACATGTTTGTCGGTCTGTGATTTTGGCCTTAGCTGGCCTTGGTTTGAACAGCAGACAATACTGACTCTGATAACTTCACCATTTCTCGCTATACAAATGCGCTACAAAACTCAACTTGAATCTTAAAATTGTTGTGGAAAATTTAGCTTAGATTCGTTCTTTGTTGGGCGTCCAGAATTTGTTTGTTTGGCTGTTATTTTGTAATGTGTAACGTGTAATTAGCTATTCGTTTATTTATGTTTGCCCAAAGAAAGATTATAGCTATGAGACCTTTTGAGTGCAAGTCAGCTAACCCCCAGTGAAAGTTAATTAACAATTAGATTATGAGCTCGAGATATCTATGAGGTGATAGTTGATGAGGCCGAAGGCCGAATCAACTATCACCTCATGATAGCTGATGGCTGATAGTGTGCAATGGCTCAGCCAATCAGATTACAGCATTTGCATTAGTATACTAGTAGAAAAGCTCTTTTCACGGTTAACTTTGCTCATTTGCATTACAATAAAATCAAGCATGTATGCGAGGCAATTTCGGGCTATTTTGTACTTTTAGCCCGAAATTGCCTCGCATCCACGTTGGTTCACATTGTAATGAAAATGAGAAAAATTAACCTTGAAAAGGGCAATTCTACTAATTAACAATTAGGTTATGAGCTCTGACTATTTTGTTCATCCCAACATTTGCTGCTATTAATGATGATTTACTGTTAAATGTTCTTTTCTTTTTCCATTGTTTTAGATTGTGTTCACTATTTTCGCCCTTCTGGGTACGATGTTTGCGCTGAACTGCCCTAAGGACTATTTCGATGGCGAAGAATTTTGTTGTCGACTATGTTCTGCGGGCACTTACCTGAAACATCGGTGCAACGAGAGCAAGGGAAGTTCAGTTTGTGAGCCCTGCCCGGTAAGATTCTAATAATCCATTTCCAAGTTACTTTCTGCCTCTGTTTCAAAACGAGTCTTTGTGCGAAACCTTTTATTTGAAAATGAGTTTGATTTCCATGAAGATGAACCTGTGGGGGAACACTTTCTTTATGTGAACGGAATAGCATGGAGACTCATTTTGACATCATCATGACAGGCAAAATGTAACTCAAAAATAGCCTATTTCCTTAATA
>JAHPZR010051690.1:5000-23838 GCA_019787425.1 Platygyra sinensis | reverse complement strand
GCAATGAAGCTCTTTCGACCCTTCATCAACAAAATGCTTTGATATTAACTTTTAGGTTGACACGTTAGTTCGCGTATCCCAAAACCATTTATTCTTTTGTTTCTTCAGCGTTCGCTTGTTAGATCACTGATCATGAGTCGAAATTTTGACAACCTTCTCCGAAAATCCAATAATAAATTGCCGATGGTATCTGTTATTATCTCGCAGATAAGCCTTTAGTTCGTGATCTTCCTTGTAATGTGTTTATTGAGTTGGGAAGACTCCTCAACCCCAAATCAAGCAAAAATTGGGTAACGCTGGCGGGACATCTGGGCTTCACTGCAAATGAAGTGAAAAACATGGAGCTCTGTCCAGAGGAAGCCACTCAGAGAACGCTTGAAGAATGGGGTCAAAGAGACGGTTCGACAGTAGACGTGCTCTTAAGCGTTTTAAAAAAAATGAAACGCGACGATTGTGTACAAGTGTTGAAGCAATGGGACAGCTAAAGAGCCGTGTAAGACTGGACTGGAGAAAGAGGAACTGTGATGTCTGCGACGAGGCGCTGAACTTCAGAGAACGTTTTCGTAAGATCTGCCTCATGAAACTTCGTTTGCTCTTCCTTAATCGGGGAATGCCCTGTTCTGCTTTCTTCGCTTATGGAATGGCCTGCTATAGGATTAATAGAAAGGTAATCGGAAATGTAAGGCAGGTGATTGGTCAGGGGGGGTAAGAGTTAAGCTCTTCCAAAAGTATCTGAAGGGTAAAATAATTAATCTCTCATTTTAGCCTTATTCCCAAGGCAATGCTACTCAAGTTAATTTTTAAAATAGTGCCACGCGCATTGCAAGGATGGTTTCGTGGAGGATGAAAGTGTGTACAAATGTTTTTGGGCTGACCATGTGAGCAAGCTTTACGTCACAAGATTTACTATTTATAGGTCCTCCTGGGATTTTTTGAACCAGGAGTGGCCCAATAATAACTTGAGATTGAGGTATTACCTTCGGAATAATATCTTTATGGGGGACAAACTCTCGAACTCTTCAGAGTCTTTTAGTTCTTTGGAAGATGCAACCTCGCGAAAGAGACATTTTCCAGCTCATGGGCGTGTTGTTAGGTTCCGAGGGTACTCCCATCCGGGGATGCTTGTCGTATCTTTTAGGGCTTACTAGAGCAATTTGTTACATCTTTGGGTGTGAAGTCCAGCAAGGTCCACCTCGAGAGCTTTGGCGGAACTTTTTACCTTATTGAGCCGAAAAATGTGGCAAACATTATCGGAAAATCAACTGACTTTTAATTTGGTCTGAGAATTGGTACCACTGATCTTAGGGGTGGAAAACATTTCAGGCCCCTCCCACAAAACAAGATCTTGGTACCTGTTAAGATTTCGTTTCAAAATTTCCGACGAGCACCACATGGGATACCCCACGGGGGTAGGTTATCCATAGACAAACGGGAGCCCCCTAGACAAACTTGATTGTTGAACTTAAAAAAGGCTCGTTCCGGTTACATAGCAAACGACAGAGCACCACTGGATCCCTGAGGGGGAGTGGGGCGAGGGCGGGTAGGCACAAAGAAAGAAAACAAAGTTACGGGGAAGAGGGAAACATTAATTAGCCGGACATCAAGAGAACATTCATATATTTAAATTCAAACGGGAGTTTTTTGAAGGATTGGTTCTTTTTTCAATCAATTTTTTTAAGCATGTCCTGTTGGATTCACATTCATGCCAATTGATTTGGGAGTAAGTCCCGATTTCATTCACAACTTCCCGTGTGGTTTCTTTTTCGTGTCTGACCTGGCCCCTCAACCCTCTCCCCACCATCCCCACGCGTCTAACGCATTGCTAAGAAGCTGATAAGCGGGACAAAACAGAAAGTAGAATGATATAGGTAAAAACTCATTTAAATTGTTACTGTTGGCCAGAAGTTGGCCTTGATATGGGATAGCGTAATGAAAGAGAAGTTTCTCTATACCCACTGAATACTTCTTCTGTTCGAAAACCTAAGCATCGACCGAAAATGTCTTTTACACTATTGCGTAACTCTGCATAGATCCATGTTTAACGTGTGATTGGTTGCTTTGTTGTCACGTTTACGCACGCGTGAATTCAGGGAGCTTAAGTGACGAAGACTACACCTAGTCAAAAATTAATTTATATTTCACCAGCGAAATTCGCAACTGTCTAGATCTGTTCAGAATGCCAATGACTCTAAAAGAGTGCTAAGGCTCAATGTAACGACATAGTTTAATTTACAAGTGGAAATACGAACATTTAGCCGTCGTCTTTCGCGTTCTCAGAATACGGAAGACGACCATTTCACGTTCTTGTTTTGCAGAGGACGGCAATGAAATGTGCAAAGATTAATAACGCACGTGCACAGCTATTTTTTGCTTCTTTTGTTTGGTAGCGTGCTCGTTGCCGTCGTCGTCATGGCTTGCTTAGCCTTCATAGCGTGCAACAGGCAATCATCCGAGACTGCACTGACCTTCTTAGAGGGGGTCATCAATATGGAAGTTTTGGGGGGGCCTCGGAAAGAAACTCCGTCTTACTCAACCTCGTTCCCAGCAGGAACGAGACCCTGGAAGCGAGGTTGCTTCTTACTGGCGTTACGTACTCATGCATGTACATTCAAAAGTAATTCATGCTTAACGTCTTCTCGTGGCAGTAACTTCCCCCTACATTTGGCCTTCAAAACAGTTCACTAGAGTGGTTTTCAATCAGTCGGAGTGTCGTAAAACCCAAACTTAAGTTATCACTCTCGCCATTTGCAAAAGACCCAATCCAATGAAGTTAATAAACCAATCAAAACTCGTAATCAGTACACGCAAAGCGCGGGAACGCGCGTGTGCGCGAGTCGTGATTGGTTTTGGTTTGACTTATGATTGGCTGAAAAAGTGGCGCGAGTTTTTTTTAAGTCAGTCTTTGACTCAAAACCAATTTATTTTCGACACTCAAGTGAAAACAAGACATAAACTGCCATTGTAGTGTATTGATAAACTCAAAACCACATTAATATATTAAACACTAGTTTGCTGCTCGCGTGATTTTGCACTGATTGCAAATGAAAAGAGTTGAATTTGAAATAATTATTAAGGTTATTCTATGCCTTAAAAATATTCTGAACGAAAGAAAACATAGTATTGTATGTTTAAAGGACTATTGTCGACTGAAATAATTTTGACCGATTTCTATAATAATTAGGTTTTAAGAAAAAATACGAAAATGTGGAAAAAGTTTATGTTCTCAAAGAATTGTTTGTGGAGTGAAAAATTAAGGTCAGCAAAGACAGAGACTCGAATGGGAGTTGTTATTTTTATACTTTTGCTCCAAGATTGAAATGTTTTTCCGCCCATTTATAAAGTACAGAAGAATGTATTTTTGGTCAATTGAACACAGTAGTAGAAGAACATGTTTATCGCTGAAAGATAAAATTATTAACCGAACGGAAGGCTTTTGGAAAGAATATATTTGTAATGGTAGTGTAAATATTTTTAGAAATGATTCAACAAGGAGCTTAATTTTTTCCAAATAAAAGCCCGATTTCTGTTGCACATAATTTGCAATTAGTTCTTTGCTTTTGTTCTTCCTTTTTTCCTTCCTACATTTCTCTCTGCCTGCCCTACTCAGTGGCGGGTCTAGAGGAGACCCCCCCGCCCCAATTATTTAAGCAAATAAAGAAGAAATCTCAGAAGGAGGAAAAGTCGGCAGGGCAAGCAAAACAAAACTCCCTCCCTCCCCCCGTTAGCTCAATGTCTGTATCCGCCACTGTGCTTGCGTACATACTTGCGCTTCAACTTCGGGATAGAAATGATTCAATCAGTGCGTTCCTTCCTCCCCTCCTTCCTGGATGGTAGGCTAGTGTCGTGTTTATTACACTTCTTCCCAATTTAGAGCATTCCCGGTGTGAATATTCCAGTTGCAAGCGCGCCCGCGCTTCTCTCGACTCCCTGTTGTATCGCACGGCGCACGATATCGGAAGTGAAAGAGACTGCTCAAATTTCTACTTCACCAGCATTCCCGTCCTCAGAGGCCGCGCTCCTTTTGGTCAGCACTAAGAATCGCGACCCCTGGGAAGGTCTAACGCCGGAAGTCCGCGATTCACGGACTTCCTGTCACTTTACGCATGCTCAGGGCTAATTCTAAACAATCGATAAACAATCTGATTGGCTAAGAGTACAAAACGATTACTCTGCGCATGTTCCGAAAATTGGCCCCTCCCTGAGTTCGCGATGCTTGGCGCTAAGGAGCGCGTCCCCTGGGGACGAGAATCCTTCACCAACGCAAAGAAACAAACAGTTGTGGGTCAGTCTTTTGTTGAATGGCGAATTGTAAAAAAAAAAAGTATTTTGAAAGGGATGACAACTTTGGTTATTTGATCTGCCAATGAGGAAAAACAACTTGACATACAATCAGTTGATTTTGAGGGCATAGGGTTTTATTATTCATCTATTACAGCGGCTATCAGTCACACGCGCCCTCCAACGATTTTTTTCCATTTCGAAAACTACGTTTTGGTGGACGTCAATCAAATGTATCCATGACAATAACGGCGTCAAATTCTCAGAGTATCCGAGTTGCTCTTTCATATCTTTACTTGACTCGTCGATAAACAGAAACTGAGAAGTAAGACTTATAAAATCGTTTGAAGCGCCTTTTCGTTCGTCTCGCTCACGGCCAATGCTTTGAAGCTACAAATTTACAAACATTGTACAACCACGACAACATGAGAATGAACTAAATATAAATATAAACTTTATTACAGAATGAACTACAAAAGTCTAACTGCTAATCTCTTGCGGCTTTCGTTACCTTTTTATTACTGACATTCCCACGTGCCGTGTGGTTCTCTTGACGGTTTGCTTTGCATATAGTTTGCCTGTCTGGTACTAGTATTCCAACCACGCTTGAAACTCGTCAAGATTGATCTCTGCATGCCTTGATTATCAGTATTTTAGCAAGGCGAATGACAAAAATTTCTGCGGTGAAAATAATCTGCATCCATAACAAGCTGATAAATAGTCAATCTCCACTTAAAGCGACTCATTTCTGAGGCCAACTTTTTCAGCTACCTTGTATCTTTCCTTTCTTCAGCTTTCTTCGACTTTCTCGTTGGCGGATCGCTCACGGCTCTAAATATTTTGTTTCGTACGCCGCCTTCTTCACAAACGTTTCGCTCGCAAAAAGTGTTTATGCTATGCAATTCAAAGACAAACCATGTTTCCTCTACATAAGAGCCCTCCATCTCAGCGAAATTGCAAATTACTTTGTCAGAATAACTGAGCGATTACTCCTGATCCAACGACGATCGAACATGGCCGTGAAACTGACACGACGAAATGAACACGAATATTGTCATGGATACATTTGATTGACGTCCACCAAACTTAGTTTTTGAAATGGCAAAAAATCGTTGAAGGGCGCGTGTGACTGATAACCGCTGTAAATCAGGCTGGACTCACAGTAATGTCAGTAATTTTAAAATTTTCACCGACTCATATTAGTTCAGCTATTTTTTTGTTTGGTTTTAGCCCAGTCTCAGTTTCGTGAGGTTTTTACTATTAATCTGCTTTCCGCTGCGAGCATTGGACTAATGATTCTTTCTTTAGTACTGACAAGATTGCATTTTGAGGGACCACAAAAATGAATTAGATTTCTTTTATTTTCTTGATAACAGAAATAGTCGAATAATCTTGTTATTGATAAAATAAATGAAATCCAATTAATTTTGTGGACCAGTCTTTTGTTGAATGTCGAATTGAAAAAATATATATATATATATTTTCAAAGCGATAGCTGACAACTATGGTTATTTGATCTGCCATTGCAGAAAAATATCTTGGAATACAATCTGTTGATTTTGAGAGAATAGTTTTTCATGATATATTTCTTTAATTCCTCCATGGATAGTAATGGCAATAGTACAGAGGGTGTATTATAGGGGGTCGTACACTCCGTAAACCGCATTATTTTGTTCCTTTGAAAGCGCAAACCGCTTTCGTTTTCTTCTAAAAACCGACACCGCCCTACAGGTAGGACGATTATTCTCATAACCGATCTTTTAACAGCACGTAGCGAAGCTTTGAAGCCTGGCTTCAATTTAATTTCTTTTTGTTTAGTTTACGAAAGAGTATCTCAGCCTACAACGCAAACAGACAAAAGAGGTGAATTTTATTAAGACTTTCGTTTAAATAGTGATTCCCTTTACTATTGATATTACTTTGCGAGCGATAATTAAATAAATATATATATTGAAGAACTGTCATGATCAATGTTATATTTCCGCCGCAGTGGATCGATTCGGCAAGAACTGTTATCGCTCTTGAAAGACGGAACACTTTACAAGCTATGGGAGTTGGCTTTTCCTCGTTTTCAAATAAATCTTCAGGATTTACCAGGTATTTTCAACAAGAGCCAGAAGAGTTAAATCTTTGGATTGCAAATGGCGTGTTCCTAATCATTTTCCTCCTTACGACACTTTTAGGGAACTCTACCATTTTAATCACAATTTGGAAGACATCTTCGTTGCATTCGGTGGCAAACATCTTACTGGCAAATCTTGCCGTCTCAGACCTCGCCGTTGGCTTACTTCTGGAGCCCTTCTTTATAGCACACATTTTAACAACAGTGAAATACTCTGAAATAGTCTTTTTACTTTACATCATAGTGGGGGCATTTCTGAGTGTTGCTTCTTTTATCACCGTTACAGCAATTGGAATCGAGCGCTTGCTTGCTCTTCGGTTACATTTGAGATACCATGCAGTGGTGACGCCTTCTCGCGTCACTGGCGTTGTTATTTTAATTTGGGTTCTTTCTGGAGTCATCGCCTGCTCTGCCTGTGGGATTCAAGCGTACTTTACGCCGTGTTATCAGCTTCTTTTATCATCCTTCTTGTTGGAAACTCAGTCATTTACGTGAAGATCTATTTCGTCGTTAGACGCCATCAGAGACAGATTCAACAACAACAACAAAACCAACAGGGGAATGACACTTTCAGGGTTTCAAGATTCAAGAAAACTGCTCTAAACACATTCTTCGTGTGTATGTTACTTCTCTTTTGTTATTCGCCTTACGTTTTTGTCATCAACATGGCCTTTGCTGGCCTAAACTTTTCGCCGAGTGTGTATTTTACTGTTACCACATTGATTTACCTTAATTCGTGTCTAAACCCTGCATTGTATAGGCTCGATTACCAGCCGCTGTCCGGGAAAGGAGCCCGCACTCCTCCCCCGAACTCACTCTCTCTTCTCGGGGAGGGTAGACCAGACACGAGAGAGCGGCGGAAATCGAGCCTATGCATTGTACTGTTGGCGAGATAGTGCGATTCGCGCAGCTGTGAAGAAACTGCTGTTTCGTCGCTGATACTTATTATAGAAAAGACCGGCTTTAGATGGGAAAATTCTATTGAGTTCCACCACAGGCGGCCCTAGTCTCCTTCGCAGCCGTTATCAGGGTCGTCACGCAACGCTTCTCCCCCACTAACAACTAGTCTCCTTCGCAGCCGTTATCAGGGTCGTCACGCAACGCTTCTCCCCGGGGGAGAAGCGTTGCGTGACGACCCTGATAACGGCTGCGAAGGAGACTAAGGCGGCCCAGACGTTGAATACGATTAATACGTGACATTAGTCGATTGCGTTACGAATTTAGCCGTTTATAAGACAATGTATGGGAATGCTTCGAAAATTGCTCTAAATGCTACCTGTGGAAAATGATTTCGATAAAATGGCTTACCTTATGTTTACATTATGTTATTTCGATGTCTCTGGGTTCCTGGAGGTGGTTTAGAGCCATTTAGGCGAGTTTTACGTTCCAACCGCCAGAATGTAAAACGCGCTCAAATGGCTTTAAACCACCTCCAGGAACCCAGAGACATTGAAATAACATAATGTAAACATAAGGTAAGCCATTTTATTGAAATCATTTTCCACAGGTAGCATTTAGAGCAATTTTCGAAGCATTCCCATACATTGTCTTGTAAACGGCTAAATTCGTAACGCAATCGTCAACAGACTAATGTCACGTATTAATCGTATTCAACGTCTGGGCGGCCTGTGGTTCCACAAAACAGAGGAACCCGGCTCTACGGACACCCCTAAACACCATATTGCGGACAATTTCGTTTGTCCCGACGAAAGCTCATATTTCGTCAGTCTATAAAATTAACCCGCTTATTACGGACACTCGCTAAGGTGATTCCTCAAAAACAAAAGCTGCCGGTGAATTTTTTCGTAAAATGCAATAAAAAAGATAAGACACCGTGCTCGCAAAAGAGATATGGTGGGCCAATCTTTTACCCTGTTTATGACTGTAATCGTGCATGCTAATCACGCACGTTAATCATCGGGACCGGTCCATGTTACATTTTGCGGTATAGCTGGAAGGATAGTTTATTAAAATAATCTTTGCGAGAAAACTTGACAGGGAGAAAGTTTTGAGTATATGTTTGAAAAATCTCACCATTTGAAACGGCGTGGACCCAAGGCGTTTGTCGAGTCGTTGTTTTCGTGGTCATAGATTGCATCCTAGAGTAAGAGAGAGTGGAGACAAAACACAAAAAATGTCTTGACGAGAGACCTTGAAACTTTCACTTTCTTAGCTGACATTGTTGCGCGGTTAATTTTATGCTGCTAACGGTAAAATATTCCAATTTTCCAGCTTTTACGCTATAGGTAATGCTGTTTTTTGGTTCGTTTTACGGCTAACGAGTAATCACCTAACACCCACAACCCAGTAAACAGTCATTCGGTTACGCGCATCAGCAACCGGTTATTTGCAGAGGACTTGTATTATGGTCTCAGTTGAAGGGCGAAAGTAAAAAAAATTAACTGATTATGCATAAAAAAGGAATGAGAGTTTTTAATTAAAGGTTCAGTAAACTTGAATTTAAATAGTGACACTATTGTGGAGATGAGCTGAAATGAAATTGAGTTCGAAAGCATAGTCTGAATCCTGGATTGTATCCCAAATGCAATGTTTAATAACTAAAGCGCTCTCAGAAATATTGATAATTTTCAATTCTTTTCCCGTTTCCTTTTTGATGAAAATTAACAAGGAACTCATACTTTTTACCGCAATCCGTGTCTTTTGATGTCTTGATGTCCTTTATATTACAACTGCGGTTGCTTTCTAAGTCTCATAGATTTTACAGAATGAACATTAAACAGCAAGACCACAGGACCAACGAAAAATAAGGTGTAGTTACGGAATTTCAAAAGATTCAGCATTCACGGAACGTGCAGATAAATCTATTGCCTTTGCTCAGGTATGCCATCCCTGGTGTCAAACAAATAAAAAATTAATTAATCAGAGACCGCATTTCTTGAGCAAACCATCAAAAGGACTGAAAAAGAGCTGAAGCTCATATCAGCCATGGAAAAAAGAAGAAAGCAATTCAACACGGCCTACCAATAATTCTGACAAGAACGACTCAGATACAGACGGAATTTCTGAACAAAAACTTAATTTCAAGGTAGCGATCTGCGTAATCAATGTTATTGTCTCCTTCACGGCGCTGTTCAGAAACTCTTTGATTGTAATGATCATGACAGTCTGCATGGGAGGCATGTTCCTGAAGTGGCGAACATCTTACTGACAAGTATCGGACCTCGCTGTCGGCTTGATCCACCGCTTTTTTGTAGCACACATTCTGAGTGTATGGTACGTTTTTTATTTAGACCGTTAACGTTTTAGGTCTCTTTATTGACTGTCGCATCTTTCTTGGACATTGCAAACTGTTCACAGCCCTCCATTTCCTCGTATTTTTATTCATAGTTCAACGCGTGGACAGAATTACCGAACTGGACGCAAGCGCAAAGCCGAAGACTTGACTGACTCCTCTCCCCACCCCACCCACCAAGTGCTTCGCGCTCGCTTCGCTGGCTTTTGATTTCGAGTGCGTAAATAGAGAGGCCGTGAACAGTCTATCGCCATTGTAGCAATTGCAGTTGATCGATTCCTCGCTTTTCAGTTTCATTTGAGATATCATGCGATAGTATCGACATTTCGTGTAACATAGCTAGTTATCAATTTCCTTTGGGTATCTGCTGGTATTTTACCAGGCACGAAACGCTGGATTGCATTGAAGTGAAATATACTGGCACTATGACTATCAGCCTTCTTGTTGCAAACTTAATTGTTTATTTGAAAATCTAGCTTGTCGTTCGACGCCATCGGAGACAGATTCAGTATATTCATCAAAGCCAAGAGGCAAACAATGAGAACATTTTGAGCAGGAAAAGATTTAGGTCTGTCATGAACACATTTCTCGTTTACATTTTAATGCTGTGGTGCTATGTGCCTCTTTCCTTCGTCATACTTGCAGGTGTAAGCATTTTATTAAACATTTTCATCACAGCTTTTACACTAATTCTCCTTAGTTCTTCTCTAAACCCTTTATTATACTGTTGGTGATACCAAGAGATTCATACCGCCATGAAGAAAGTGTTCTTCCGTTAACTTTATGGAGGGACTGAGGCATAAGTGTACGAGCTGGGGGTCAGTGGGAGGGAACAAGAGGGGGGAGGGAAGCGGAGGGCTTCAGCCCCACTGCTGCAGAAATTATGTAATTTTCTGGAAAAATAGCACTAATTCGGGCAAAACTTGATACCCCTCTTAAGTCCTAAGTTCCCCGAACACAAAATGAAAAGCCCGGCGATACTGGCTGCAAATGTAACCCATTTTTCTAATCGTTACCCATTTCTCCAGGTGTGACCCATTTTCCCAAGAGTGACAAATTTTTCCGAGTGTGACCCATTTTTTCCAAGTGTGACCCAATTTTCCAAGGACTCGATTTTCCCAGTGTAACCCATTTTTCCAAGTACAACCCATTTTTACAAGAGTGACCCATTTTTACATATGTGACCCCGTTTTCCAACTGTAACCCATTTTTCCAAGTGTGACCCATTTTCCTAGTGTGACCCGTTTTTATAAGTGTGACCTATTTTTCCAAGTCTCACCCTTTTACCAATTGTCACCATTTCTCCAAGTGTGACCCTCATTCTAAGCCTAGTGTGACCCACTTTTCCAAGTATGACCCAATTTATAAGTGTGACTCATTTTTAGTAAAAGCCATTTTTTCAGGTGTGACTTAATTTCCCAGCGTGACTCATTTTTCCAATTGTGACCCATTATATTTTTCAAGTGTATTCCATTTCTCCAAGTGTGACACAATTTTCCGAGTGTGACTCACTTTTCTTATGTGACCCATTTTTCCAAGTGTGACACATTTTTTCCCAGTGTGACCCATTTTACCCAATGTGACCCATTTTACCCAGTGTGACCCATTTTACCCAGTGTGACCCATTTTACCCAGTGTGACACATTTTACCCAGTGTGACACATTTTACCAAGGGTGACCCATTTTACCGAGTGTGACCCATTTTACCCAGTGTGACACATTTTACCCAGTGTGACCCATTTTACCCAGTGTGACCCATTTTACCCAGTGTGACCCATTTTACCCAGTGTGACCCATTTTACCCAGTGTGACCCATTTTACCCAGTGTGATCCATTTTACCCAGTGTGACACATTTTACCCAGTGTGACACATTTTACCCAGTGTGACACATTTTACCCAGTGTGACACATTTTACCCAGTGTGACCCATTTTACCCAGTGTGACCCATTTTATCCAGTGTGACACATTTTATCCAGTGTGACCCATTTTACCCAGTGTGACCTATTTTACCCAGTGTGACCCATTTTACCCAGTGTGACACATTTTACCCAGTGTGACACATTTTACCCAGTGTGACACATTTTACCCAGTGTGACACATTTTACCCAGTGTGACACATTTTACCCAGTGTGACACATTTTACCCAGTGTGACACATTTTACCCAGTGTGACACATTTTACCCAGTGTGACACATTTTACCCAGTGTGACACATTTTACCCAGTGTGACCCATTTTACCCAGTGTGACACATTTTACCCAGTGTGACCCATTTTTCCAAGTGTGACCTGTTTTCCATGTGTGACCCATTTTACTTAGAGTCACCCATTTTTCCAATTGTGACATATTTTCCAAGTGTGACCCATTTTTCCAAGTGTGACACATTTTTCCTAGTGTGAACCATTTTGCCTAGTGACCCATTTTCCCGCCAAGTGTGACCCATTTTCTAAAGTGTGACTTACTTTTTCCAAATGTGACCAATTTTATCTAGAGTGACCCATTTTTCCATGTGTGACCCATTTTTCCAAGTGTGACCCATTCTTCCAAGGGTGACCCATTTTTACAAGAGTGATCTATTTCTCCAAGTGTAAACATTTCTTTCCCAATGTGACCCATTTTTCTAAGAGTGACAAATTTTCCCGAGTGTGATCCATCTTTCCAAGTGTGACCCATTTTTCTAAGTGTGAGCCATTTTTCTAAGCGTGACCCGTTTCCCAAGTGTGACCCATTTTCCCATGGTGATCCAGTTTTTCAAGTGTCACCCATTTTAACAAGAGTGATCCATTTTTGCAAGTGGTTCCCATTTTTCCAAGTGTGACCCATTTTTACAAGAGTGATCTATTTTTCCAAGCGTGACCCAATTTTCCAAGAGTGACCCATTTTTCCAATTGTGACCCGTTTTTCCAAGTGTGACCCATTTTTTTTAAAGTGCGACCCTTTTTCCAAGTGTGACCCATTTCTCCAAGATACTTTTAAAACTTTAAATAGCGGCATTTCGTTATGCACACCTTAACGGAGAGCAGAATCGTTGATTTATACCCCAAAGCGAGACGACTAGTATCCCTGGCCTGTGGGAGTTCTTTCCCGGGCATGAACCGCAGTATCGACGGTGCTGTTACACCAATATTAGGCAGATAACCGTAGAGTTGCGATAATAGCGACACTCGGGACGAGTTGTATTAGTTTGTCTGTCAGTTCTTTCTAACACTTCTTAGTCCTTTCTTGAGGCCAATTTTATAAACGCAATCCATATACACCCATGACGCACTCCGGCTTTGGCCAGATACTCGGCAAGTCATCTTCATTTCTTTTCTAAGACGGTGAAATCAATATCGATGGTTTACCGCACTACCGCATGGGTGAATTGGCCGACATTGAGGAGATCAAGTTCTTCATTGACTCAGAAGATCAAAGCTAAACTGCCTCCATTGTATTGCATGACGCATCACTGCGTGTTTTAGTCAGGAACCCGTACCGGTATCTTAGTGTCATTTAATTGGAAGAAACACGTTCATGTTAATGTATGAAAACTATATAGAGGTTTCAATTTCAATTTCAAGAAACGTTCCTGTTGTTAATAAGAAATTATAAGAGCTTAGTTCTTACATCGCTACATCAGAGAACTGATGTCATGGACTAATAAAGCTTCCTCTTGTTGTAAATTAAAGTGCCCGGTATCGCGAACAATTAGTAACATTACACGAACATAATATTGTACATTAAAATTTTGACATTGAATGACAAATTAAAGGTATACGGTACACAATGCAAAAAACTTGGTCTCGCTACTTTCGGAAGGGGGTCGCTTCTTTCGGGATTTACTGACAGCCAAAAAAAATTGACGTTAATTTCGGGGGGTTGCTACTTTCGGGGGTCGTTACTATCGGAACTTTACGCCGGGTAGTAGCAGACTTCCCAGCGTATGCAGAAAGAATCTCCTTAAAGTTCAATATCCCTGGGGCTTATTAAAACAGACGTATGTGACGTAAGGGGTTCTTTTCAAACTTCCCGGTATGGAAGTCTTTCCCTTTCATAAGGGAGCCCCCCGCCCTCCCCACCCCAGGTTGATCATTGGGAAACATGGGGAATTGACAAATAGTTTGTAAAGAATGAAAGTTTCTATTTTTGCACAGAAACTGATGTAAAGCCAAGCTAAGAAAATGAAGTACATGATAAACTCAGAAAGACCATGGTTGACCACATCTCGAAACACTAAGAGGAGAGTTGAAAATGTGGTGCATAGAGGAGTATTTTTGACAAACTTAGAGGTGTTTGGGCATGTGGTCCAACACTGCTTTGATCAGTGTTATATTACCTTCTCAACTGAAACTAGAACTAAGGGGAAAGCAGAGAAATAAAACTCTGTCATAGTCCAGATTTGAGTTTTAGAAATCTTTTTACTGGCTACATTCTACATTCTTCCACTCTTAAAAAACTCACAAAAATAAGTATATTTACTGGCCACTACAACTCAACTACGGTTTTGCTGGTTTGTCTCACTGTTTTCAAGGGAGCCACAGGGCTGCATTCTAGAAGTGCCTGGGTGCCACACGTGGGGGTGACTGGAAAATCAAACCTTTTTTTTCATATAAGCTTCAGTGCTGGGGTCCCAGGATTAAATGGAAAGAAACCTTTGGGCTCCCCATAATTTGCCTTACACCATAGCCTTGGTCAGACAGGTACTTATTTTTTAACATCAGAAAATAAGAATTATTTTTGAGAACATCAAAATCAAGAGTGATTAGACTGCGAGCAGTCTCTCTTTTTTCTTCAGTTAACCATGTGCGTGAGAGAGCATCAAGCGTCGAGCGCACGCGCATGTCCATTCTCGCGCGTTTTGTTCGACAAAGAAAAAAAAGAGACGCTGCTCGTAGTCTAAGAGTGATAAACTACCAGTGTCTTGATACAATGTTTCCCAGATCTACTTAAGAAGTAACATTTTAATTGCATTGCTTTGCTCTGTGCCAGTGGATTTATTTTATCACCAGTAATTCTTTGAAACCTGGCCCTATTCCTAAACTGGGCTAAAAGGCAAAGTTGGACCTGGCTAATTTGAACTTGGTTATTTTGAATTCCCTGTTATTTTGAACACAACCATTTCTCTTGGACTGTCCCTCGTGTCAATTACTGTGGGCTATTTCGAACTTCTGCCATTTCGAACTATTTTTCATTTCTCCTAAGAAATTGAACGAACAGAGTTCAACTGTAATCAAAACTTATTAACAGAAACTAAACCAACCTCATAAAAATTACCATTCTTCTGTTTGTATATTCACATTGTATCAATTATACATTTACTAGGCAATATGCCAAAACTAATGCTGGAGGTGTTTGAGGATCTTTATAACATTAAAAACACAGAACAATTTTTTTTTTGCATATTTCAGTTTACACTTGAAATAGCATGGTACAAGCTTGCTAGTTAAAAAAAACTTTCATAATAATCAAAGTAATTCCTAAAGGAATGTAAAGTAATTTTAGGTCGTCCAAAGCAGTGTTTTCCCCTTATATTCAAGATAGAGCACATGCACATGATGTAAGCACTTGTTTCCATATCTCAAACAGCCCTTTCCCTTTTCACTTACACTCGCATGAAGTGAGTGCAAGTCTCTTCAATTTTAAAGGCAAAAAAAATTCAGTGACAAAGAGAATTTAATCTCGGAGTGCAAGAAGTCATTTTGATTTACATGTAAGTACTAGACTGAAAACCTGAACCCTATAAAGAAGCTAACTATTAACCCTAACCCTAATCAGTATTTTCAGCGCTTAACCCTAATCACTATAATCAGGGCTCACTACAAAATAAGAGATTACTTTGTGTATGCATCACAATGTATCCAAGGGCAGTTTGAGGTACGGAAACAACTCCTATCCTATGATGTCATGGCAGCCATATTGGTGTTCCAAAACAATGAAACAGCAGCCATGTTGGTTTGAAAACCAATCCTGTGGGAGTTAATAGGGAGCTTAAGCAAGCGCGTTTTTGGGACGTGGACGGCAACCGGAAGTGAGCTATTTTCATTTTTAACTTGCCTTCACACAACCACGTCCACATTGCTAAGTATCTTTTCTCCATTAGAGATGAGTAGTATAAAAATCTGGGAGAAAATACCGTCCTAGCACGCGAAATGTTCTCTTCCGGTTGCCGTCCGCGTCTCGCAAAATGCGTGCTTAAGCTCCCTAATATCTTTTCTTATGTAAACACCTTTCTTTGCTCCAATAAATTTGCAATTGGCTGCTGGACATGTGAGTACACATACTCTATATGTGTAAGTATATGTAAAAGAAAAATAATGTTACTAAGTGTTCTTTGTATCAGCTGAAAAAAAAAGAATGGAACAATCGTAAGGCATTAAGCTTTCCAGCACAGGTGATTACCTGTTGCTGTAGTCTCGTAACTTTTAATGTTCCAACACTTACTCACAGTACTGCCACCACCACCACGCTCACATCACCATTTTCAGACTTGCCACTGTCGCACTTATGTCTCTCTTGACCACGTGGAGTTGTAAAGCCCTTGCCGCATTGGTTGCACCTGTATGGCATGTCACCATGAAATGATCTGTTATGATGTAACAGACTCTCTTTGTGAGTGAAACTTACATCACAATCAGCACACCTGTAAGCCTTCACACCACTGTGTTTCCTGAAGTGTGATTTCAAATTTGAAGAGGAGTAAAATCTTTTGTCACAATGACTACATGGAAAGGGTCTTTCACCACTATGAATCCTAAGATGCTGTTTCAAACTTGATGGGTCAGACAAACGTTTGTCGCATTTATCGCATTTGTAAGGCTTTTCATGACTATGCACAGATATACAGTGTCGGTCCAAAGTTGATAACCTGCCAAAGCATTTGTTGCATTGAGCACAGACATGAGACTTCTCACCACTATGAATCCTCAAATGTGTAATAAAGTTGTGTCGCCATTTAAAACGTTTTCCGCACTCAGTGCATTTGTAGGGCTTTGGTTCACCGTGAGTTACATTCATATGCTCTCTTAAAGATGACAAGGTCTTGAAATGTTCACCACATTGAGGACATTGGACTCGCATGGGCCGGGGTTGTCTACCAGTGTGCATTTTCAGATGCTTCTGAAGTTCTGAAGAGAGATTGAAATAACTGCCGCATTGTTCACAGTGGTATTGCTCTTTACTGCATTTATTTGCGTTTTGGTGTCTTACCAAGTTTGACGACCTGTAAAAAGATTTGCTGCAATGGTTACATTTGTATGGTTTCTCTCCACTATGTTTTCTCTTGTGTTCTTGCAATTGTGCAGGCCATGTAAAAGAACTATCACACTGGGTACATTTGTATGGTTTCTCACCAGTGTGAATCCTCTTGTGCCCTTTCAACTGGTCACGCCATTTAAAAGATTTGTCACATTCACTACATTTGTACGGTTTCTCAGTACTGTGCACCCGCATGTGCTGTTGAAGGACATGCTTCTTTGTAAACCTTTTTGCACAATGAGTACAGCTGTATGGTCTTTCCCCAGTATGGACTCTCTTGTGTTCTTTCAATGCTGAGGTCCATTTAAAAGAACTGTCACATTCACTACATTTGTATGGTTTCTCAGTACTGTGTACACTCATGTGCTTTTGAAGGCCATGCTTCTTTGCAAACCTTTTGGCACACTGAGTACAGCTGTATGGTCTCTCGCCAGTATGGACTCTCTTGTGTACTGTCAACGCCGAGGGCCACTTAAAACATTTGTCACACTGAGTGCACTTATAAGGCTTTTCATCACTGTGTGCCTCCTTAAGATGCTTATTTAATGAAGAGTTCCCTGTAAAACTTTTCTCACATTTAGTGCATTTGAATGTTTCTCCTGTACCAGATTTTGATACACTACTCATGTTTTATGTTTCCTTGTGTCTTGAGGGCCTTTAAAAATAAGAAAAATGTATGCCATTTGTAAAAACAAAGATCAAATGTTTTTTTTTTGAGGGACTAGAATTAAGAAAAGGGGCTGGAAACAGTTAAATAAATATGGTCATAAACATTGTACTGTAATACTTCAAAATGCAGACCTCCCATTAAACAGGCAGTCTTCAGTAAGTGGACTAAGTCTGGTACTGAACTAAGCCTCTTACAGTTATCTTTATAATAAGCAGTCAGGGGAACATCTCTCCCTGCTGTGATGAGGCAATTCACTTCCAAGGATTGCCCCTCCCTCAGCCAAGAAAATCTCACCGAGGGAGAGAAAATAAATCTCATTGTTTTTCATTCAGAGTGCAACTTTGAAAGGTTACTGTAGGTCATCTGGGATAACTAAGGAGATGTGTTTTATTTATCAACTGAATGTGAAAAGGTTAAACTGAGCTGGAAAATCTCAGAGTTATAATCTCCCATTTTCAAACCCCTATGTCTTGTGAAAATTATTTGAAGTACTAGACCTTGGAAAATAAACGCAAATATTATCAGACCATCTGACAGGATGCGGTGGTGTGGATCAGCATAATTCACCTAATTCCGCATCCTCTGCATCCTTGGGACATTTTTCCGCATAAAACTAAAAAATTGCTACATATAAGCGAGAAAGCAACTGCTTGCGATCCTCAGAAGCAAAAATAGTGAAGAGATTGATCATTTTAAAGAAGTTCTTCACTTAAAACAGCGACGAAAAACACGCCTTTTCGTTGGTAAACAATTTTAAACCTCCAGGTGTTCCATGAGTCTTTGATAGGCATGGATTCTAGTTTGGGACTTCTGGTGTCCAGTTTTCCTTGATCGATTTAATGCCTGGTTACTAAGCTTCAAACAAACTTGACAACAAAAACTATGGAAAAACTGCGTTGAACGAAAAATACCTGTCCATATCAATGGCAGCAAAAGGTCAAACATGTAATGAAGGACTAAAATTCTTGGTAAGACATTTAAGTGTATTTTATACATTGAAAAAAGCCAAGGGAACAGTTTTGTTTTTTTTTAGAAATTTCCGCATAATCTGGCATCTTTTTAGCATAATCGTCGCTTTCGTCCGCATAATATTGCCAAAAATTTCCGCATAATTTTCCATTTTTTTCCACACCCTATCAGATGGCCTGTATTATACTGTAGCCCCCATTTGAGCTTAAAATTATGGTTGGAGATTTTTGCTCCCAAGGACATTACTTAAGCCCCAGTCAAACGGACCGGCAAGTAGTCGCAAGTGGACGCAAAATGAACTTGCGTCGAGACTT
>JAHPZR010051689.1:7500-22943 GCA_019787425.1 Platygyra sinensis | reverse complement strand
ATTTCTCTATTTGAGATTGGTGCCTTTATAACCTGTTATCTTGATGAGACATGTGCAGTTGTGATTGAGCCAGACTTGCCTTACAATAGGAACTGCATGCTTTCCATTTTAAGATTTTCTTTGAAAGATTTTCGTACGCTTTAAACACTAAAACAGTGGGAAATCGGCCAAGAGCTACCAAAGGGTCCAAACTGGATTTTGCGCGCCGTAGTTTTTTATTTTTTAGGTGCCGATTTCGATTTTTCAGAGCTCATTGCTGTTACGTTTAAGAACCATTAATTCTAGAGTTTTATTTAGGAATGCCTTGGCGTTATTACTTGCAATTTTTAATTGGTACTTTTAATGGTTTTTAACTTAGTGTATTTGTTTGCTTTATATGTATTTATTTTAGCACTAGTTTTTTTTAATGTTTTTTAGTCAGCAGGATCCCCGGTGATAACGTACGTTGTACTGAAGGGTTTTCCCTAGTTGAAATATTCAATTTATTAGTATATTAAATTGAAAGGCAAGTCTTATTCCAACTGCGCCTTGTTAATCCAAAAAGCTACACTTAAACGTTGTTTGGAAAAAGCATAAAACGCCAATAATCCCAAAGGTAGCTGTTTGCTAGTTTTGTCAGAGTTCATTTGCATTTCAGGGATGGGAAATCTCTCCATCACATCACTATATGCGGATGTTTCATGTGTTCAAATTTCAACTTAAAAAAGGCTCATTGCTTATTTCGTACCCCAGATTAACCCTTCGGTTTGTTGCGTGACACTAAATTATCTTGTTTGTTTTTTTTTGGCACAACAGCTGTATTTTGTATTACCTGTACCTGACTTTGTACAGCTTTAGACATGTGTTGAGGCAATGCAGTAAGTTTGAACATAAAACGTAAGTAATAATATTGTTCATGTACGCTGCAAGGGTTCCATTTTTATCATCGTTCATCAAATTCATCTTCAACAATAGTAAGGCACCTGTTCCACGTTCTCCCGAGACTTTTTCCTTTTTGTGTTTGGCCATATGAATTATTCCCAGACTGATTCTTGATCAAAAGTTGGCCTTAAAAGTGGCCAAAATGCTGTTTCCAAGGCCCAGTTTCTTTCAAATTCTTCTATAAAATCCATGGCAAGGTAATATCTGGACAGTACTGCGATATTCCTACAAGAACATATGGTATGGCCCACTGAGTAGCAGAAGGGTAAAACATGCTGAAAATTGGTTTAAAAGGGAATGGTGTCATCCAAAATAACATGAAGGCCTCTGAATACAGAATGATAAAAAAAATGTCTATTTTTTGTTTAGATGAACATATAAATGTAGATCAGGAGTGCACGCTTTCATGTCAAAATGTTAGAGGGTCGCTCTACCGAAATTATTTTCCGGTGATGGCAAGCCACATAATTATACATATGTGAGTCACTAAATAAACAATTGATTGCCTCTATTTGGCATGAAAATATGCTAGGATATTTGTCCCCTGAGGCATTAGAAGCGAACAGTTTTCCGAGAGCTTATTTCCGAGAGCTTAGCTCGAGGAAAACTGTGAGCTTCGAGGAACAGACAATGTCCAAGGACAAGTATTCAAACATATTTTCTCGTCAAATGGAGGCTATTGTGTTTTTAATTATCCTACAAATCTTTTACACCACAAGCGCAGTTTTGAAAATTGGGGAATATATAAACAATAGCCTCCATTTGGCATGAAAATATGCCATGGGATATTTGTCCGTGGACATTATCTGTTGCGAGAAGCGAACAGTTTTCTGAGAGCGTAGCTCGAGGAAAACTGTGAGCTTCGATGAACATATTATGTCCAAGGACGAATATCCGAGCATATTTTCACCCCAGATGGAAGCTATCGTGTTTATTATCCTTCAAATCTTTTTTACAACGCGAGCCGTTTTGAAAATTGGGGGATATTCTCGGCTATCCCCCAGTTTTAGCTGGGTGGTATTCAGTCACGTGACGTGTTTAGACCAATCGCGCACAGGCGAAAAGATTTGATGGATTATAATTAACAACTATTCACCGAACTGGAGGTAAATATCCACCACTTTCACCGACACTAAGGTGAATGATTGTTTTACTATATACCACACAAGCTGAATAACTAGCGACCCAAAGAGTAACTTTATTTGTGACAATATGCTGACAGAAGCCATTTTGTTTTTTCTTCCGCTGCTCGGAGGTGAACTTGGCCAATCACCTTCGAGCTAGCCAATCAGCGCACGCGAAAAGCACTATTCACTTGTGTGGTATATACTAATCTCGGATATTCCCCAGTTTTAGCTGGGGAATATTCAGTCTTATTTTTTTTTCTCAAGCATCTGAGCGGGCCGGATGCCTAAATCCTCGAATTTGATTGGCTAATCTGGCACACGTGACCGGTCCAGCTTTTTACGATACGGCCCACGGGCCGGATTTTTTCCCGCTTCCTGCACCACTGCCTAAATTTCGCTCCTAAAAGTTAGCGGTAATCGGCAATCTTTTGCCTTTTTTACACATCCATCGACGATTAGTCACCATAAAGTTTATCTCCGGTCTCTTTAAAATGGCAAGGAAAGTCACTGTAAGTAAATTGAGTTGAGTGTTTTGAAGTTGTGAAAGTTTGCTTGGATGGTTGTTTGTAGCTTGGCGCTGTAATGGCGCTTAATCCTGTGTTCCCCTCGCCGTAGAATTTGAGTCAAATTCAGTCAAGTTTACGTTTCTGATCGTTGCAGTATTTAGGAGAATTTCTGTAGAATACACTTAACGAATTTCCTCGCTTTCTGCTATTCAATTTACGGTAGAAAAGTCTGATTTGAAGCGATTTTAAAAGTGACGACTGACAGACATTGTTTTTGTAGTAAAACTTCAAACTTCGCACGAAATTTCACATCGGAAAAACAATTTTGGAAAACTTAACTGGTTAAATAAATGCAACTAACATAAAGTAGTTCGAAAACTATATCTTCTTTAATACATCTTTCTTTGCCTACTATCTGAATTATTCGCTCGTTGCCAAGATTTTTTACAAATCGTTAGTAGACGGCGCGCAAGCCGATTCAATGACAAGAGTTGCGTAAAC
The DNA here is from genome assembly GCA_019787425.1 of Platygyra sinensis. NCBI lineage: Eukaryota > Metazoa > Cnidaria > Anthozoa > Scleractinia > Merulinidae > Platygyra > Platygyra sinensis. The sequence continues at coordinate 19,888 of JAHPZR010051689.1, read as the reverse complement.
AAACCCATTAGTACTCTGTAAAACCAATTTACTGCAGGAAAAAAATAAACATGTTATTTACCGGGCTAGGTCGGTCCGTATGGAAAAAACTGTGCCCTTGGTCTTGAGTACGGCCCTCGGCCTTCGGCGTCGGGCCGTACTCAAGACCTCGGGCACAGTTTTTTCCCATACGGACCTCCCGCCCGGTAAATAACATATATATATGACATGTTTAGACTAACTACATGTGAGCGAAAATACTTGATGGATTATAATAATGATTATCCTAGTGATATTATACTTTTATGATAACTGCAGAAATTAACACGCGTTCGTTGGTTAATTTTTATTGTCAATATGCGGGCAGACACATGAATTTGAAATTCATGCGACACGTCAGCGAGCGACAACGGGCAATTCGACAATTTGTTATTGTAAAAAACAAATTGACGTCAGTTTTGTATGCGTCTGTCCTGTTACTGACCATGAATTTCGTCATAACATTGTCAAAGTAGTCTGCGGATCCACTCGGCAATCGCCTCGTGGATCCACAACTACTTTGACAATGTTATGACGAAATTAATGATCAATAACAGGACAGACGCATAAAAAACTGACGTCAATTTGCTAAATGTACATGTAGTAGCCTCTTTTCAATGACAGCTACCCCTTGACTGCCAAGGGCTTCCCTTTGACGAGTAAAATCGTCTGGCGTTAGACAGAGTAAAATCGTCTGGCGTTAGACAGAGTAAAATCGGTAAGTACGTCCTTGCCAGTGAAAGGGTTAAAATAAATAAAATTAACATACAATTTTTGCAATAATTAATACATACTGCACATGTACATGTACATATTGTTGATTTTGTCCACCCTAGATAAGAAATAAACAAACATAACAATTTAAAGTGGACAAACACACTCTACCTGAGAGAAATCAAATAAGGCTGGGTATTCAGCCTTAAGCTCGGTGATCTCAATTTGCTTGTTCATCTGGCGTCTCCTATCAGGAAATGTCAACATCATACGCCGTTCAACCTTCTCCATGTCTGGATTTCTTTTATGCCATTCCGTTTCGAGAGCCTCTTTGTGCTTTTTTATAGAGGCTTTATCCTCCCCTTCTGGGTATGGTGGCTCCCAATTCAAGGCCCCACGCCTTAACTTTGCGGAAACAAATGTTCCTTTTACTGCTGCACTTGTTTTACTTTTCTTTCGTAAAATAACTGTACATGTTGGATCATCCACTAGGTGCTTCCTTTCATTACGGAATTTGTCATAAAGTTGAGCAAACCAAGAATCCCGAACATAAACAGACAGTTGCACATTATGCATTTATAGTAGCTAGAACACAAAGACACTGTACATGTATAATATTGAAATACCACAGGTCAGCTGATCATGAGTCATATTTAAGAATAGTTCTAAAAGTACATGTACCTACAAAGGAAAATATGTCATGCATGGGTATATGTCACAATAAAAACTCAACTTACATATCCTGTTCCAACCGATTTGTCCATGAGGGCAGGTATGTCCTTACAATTAGCTCTGAAACACCTGTGAGCTGGTCTCTTGTGGGATATCTACATCAGTCAATATAAAGACAAGTTAAAATGAACACCAAAACTAAATTATTATGGTAGTGATAACAATATAATATATAAATGTTGTCTCTCAATTTTAATGCATCGACACCTCAAATGCCCTAGGGCATCCCCAGTAGATGAGTAAGATATATTCAGTTCACATCCAGGGGTCAATGCATTAATTGAAGGGACTGCTTAACAGATTGAGACCTCAAAATAAATAACTAAATAAATAAATTAATTAATTAATGCCCTTTAAAAAATAGAGGATATTACATGCCTGTGCATCGATATGAATTTTATCTTCAACGAGCCATGCCTTCACGTCCTCAGCTGTCTTCATAGCCATGATTTTCAATTTATGGGAAAAACAATGCAGTAACCACCTCCAAATAGAAAGGTCCACGAGCGAGAGGAATTTAACATAATTATGCAGAGCTTGGTATTTATACGTTTCTTTTTGCGCGCGTATTTTGAAGTCGATGATTGGTTCGCTTCAGGACAGTTGAGTCTTTGTAACGTGAGATAACTGGGTTCGAGGGTTCAATGTCCAGGTGAACAAAAGCACTGACGTCACCATTCTCCCGCTACGGCGGGAAAAATAAACAGCACAATGGCGTTCCGATGTTGTTACTGTGCTAGCTTCGCTGGTAGTACTTTTAAGAAGCTCCTTAGTCATATAAAGTTTATTCACAGTCACGAACCCAATTTCACGATAACATGTGGCGATTGTGGAAAATCATTTCAGAAATTCAACTCGTTTAAATCTCATATTCAGCGAAAACACAACTGGAATAATCGTGTTAATAGACCACAAAATGATGAAGACGTCGACATAGAAGAGGACAGTGGCATTCTCGACGTAAATTCAAGCGATGATGAGGTCCATGCGGAGGAGTTTGATGAAGAAGAGGGACCTGACAACACGGTAGATAAAATGACCAGATTTTTAGCGTTGTTTCTGATAAAAACCAAAGAAGAAAATCAGCTTAGCCAACGTGGAATCGATGCAATTCTTGACAGCACAGGAGATGTGGTGGAAAGTACTTTGGAGCATCTGAAGGGGGGAATCACCTCATGCTTGGAAAGAAACGGCCTAAAAGTTGCAAATATTGAAGGTCTAAGTGATGTTCTCGAACAGCCAAACTTCTTTACTCAGGCCAGACAACCCTTGATAAATGAATATCAACAAGTTCAATACTTTAAAAATTAACTTCAAATATGTGGTAAGTTCACATTGTGTAATTCCAGAAAATATCCATACCTCCCCCACGGGATTTTTTTCTAAGACACCTCAACCTATCTGGAAATTCCTATAGACCATTTTACAGTTTTCGACTTAGTGACCTGGCCTCTGAATGGCAGCGAGGCTGGAGTTGACCTTGTTTTGATACAGACCTCACTGCTTTTATTGTGCAAATCAATTTGTTCTTATGCTAACTACTTGGCATTTACATGAGAAAAGCTGAGAGGTCTGTATCAAAGCAAGGTCACCTCCAGCCTCGCTTGCATTCATGGCCGGGTAACTTAGCACACAACTGTAAAATGCCCATTTAGCTTCATACATTTCTTTATTTTTTTGGCTTTTATACAGAACCCCCTCCACCCCCCAGGGTATTAAAATCCCTTCTGTGTGTGTGTGTGTGTGTGTGTGTGTGGGGGGGGGAGGGGGGGGGGGGGGAAGGAGTATGGATATTTTCTAGAACTGCACATTGGTTTTTGCATGAAAAGAATTTTGCAATTCTCAATAGTAAGTTTGTTACGACCTCGATCAACTTAATACATACATGTACATGCAATAATTGAAAGAGCATAGTCGACAAAGATAAAAAATTATGTTAACACCAAAGTGAAGATTTAACCTGAATTTACTTAGTTGGTCATTTTCCCATTCCTTCAGGAATACATATTCCCCATTTCTTATCATATCAATGTGAGGAAAAGGTGTAGTAGGCCATTTCCAGGATGCAAAAACAGTTTGTTTTGAAGGCACGGCAGGTGAAAAAAGCCTTTTGAATGAAAATGTGTTTTGTATGAGTACAAAAATGGTAACACTTTTGATATCAAAGACTAACAGTATAGCAATGTTTGTTAGCACTGCACTGACACTGTAGCATTGTTTTTAATAGAGTTTAACAGCTAGGGCAACTTGGAGATAAATAATAATTTCTTTCAACAGGAGCCTGAGGAAATAATATTGAGTCAGCGGGCAGACTATCGAATGGTCAAGGGGCGACAAAAACTGAGCCTTGTAAAAGAAACCTTTCACTACATTCCCCTACTGAAAACACTCCAAGGTTTGCTCAGTCATCCAGACATTCTTTCTGAGGTATGTGAGATGTCCTCTCCCATTATATTTTGTGAACAGTACATCTGTTGGTAGTTATTCTTGAATTACTGTTTATATAACCAACAGGTTTGCAAAATTATTTCAGAAACGGATCTGTTGTTTGTCACTGGAAGAAAAAGATTTCATTTCTAAAATAAACTCATTTCTAAAGGAATGATTGTATCATGCCCCACTGTGTTTTTTTTTATGTGACTAAAGGTACGGAATCCTCACACAAGTACTGATGGCCACTTGAGAGACTTTTGTGATGGTGAAGACTTCAAGTCCCATGGACTTTTTGGGCATGATCCTCATGCACTTGTCTTACATTGTTATTATGATGACTTTCAAGTCACTAATCCACTTGGATCAAAGACCAAAAAACACAAAATAGGTATATTACAGAAATGTATGTAATGTAATTAAGTGTAACAGTTCATACAGTTTGTTTTACTGCTTTACAAGTACAGTGTAAATTACCAGTAATCTGTTCCATCTTATTGATAAAAATGTTACCTGAATATTGAGTTTGTATTGCTAAGATTGCAAAATGTAACAGTATTTACAAGCATTATACTGTGTCATTATTAGGGATGATTGTGACAAAGTAGAAACGAAGGTGTAATGTGTCTTTCAATTGTGATGTAAGACACCACCGGTCACAGCTAGCCTGTGCTACCCAAGGGTGTATAATTTGATACTTGTCATTTTTTTGGGCCTAAAATATTGAACTACAAATTTTTAGATACATGTACATGTACCAGCAATGCTTAGACCTTTTTTGCTTACAGTATGTTTTACATGTTTTCAGGGGCAATTTACTTCATTCTTGGGAATTTGAGTCCACAATACCGCTCAGTTATAAACATGGTTCAACTGGTAGCCCTTTGCAAAACATCTCTGTTAAGTACTTATGGAATGAACAGAATTCTGCAGCCTTTTATGCGGGACTTGAGCTTTCTTGAATCGGTAAGTACATTCAATAATAAAAATCTGTGCTATCTACTAAGCTGAGGGTTTGGAATTATCTATACATTTAGTTATGCTTGAGGAATCAAGGGACTTGCATGTAGGCTGTGACAAATGAGACCATGATCAAAGAATCTGATTTGAAGTCTGTTTTTTTTTTTTTATTTTGTATTGCTACATACTATCATCAGTACTTTTCAATCCATGTACATGAATTTGTGTAAAATTATCTTTGTTGCATAATTAAGGTTGAATTCAACATTGCACTTATAGTGTATTGTAAGAAAACATTACACATGTAGCATTCAGAACTTTTTGTGAAAAGTTCAGAAAAACCAGAAGTAGACAGGAGTAAACAGGTACACTGCAATCCTGGATTGCTTACTATACACATATACACATGTATCTACGTAGCACTTGGTGCTAGTAGTTGCCTATTATTACTTTCAGTAACATGTATAACTGGTCAGATTATTACATGTACATTTCTGCATTCCCCTTAATTGGCAAGGAAGGAACAAACCATTGGTTTGCTTTGACAACACCCAGTTGGAAAGGATTCTAGCTGCTACTGTATCAGTGATGTGCTATATTGACATTTTCAAATTTACATAGCTGTTTGTTGTACTAAGTCTTGTATTATTGTTTTGCAGGATCATGGTGTGAACTTCTACTTGGAAGGTCAAGACAGGCTTATTCGAGGCAGTATCGGTCCCTTCTCAGATGATAACCTTGGGGCTCATTCCATTGGCGGATTTGTTGAAAGTTTTACTTCCCTGATAATTTGTAGAATTTGCATGGCAACAAATAATGATATCCAATCAAAGGTGAACTGTTTCAAATTTTCCCCAGTAATCACATTGTAAGGGTTATGCCATACACAGAACCATATTGTACTTTTTAGTTTCTGTTGTATGAACTGTTGTTGTTGTTTTATGCTTTGTTTTTGAACATTAGAAAAAAATGTGGGAAAATTGAACAGAATTACTGACAGTACTTCACAATGCAAGTTACTATGGAAACCACTGATACTTGAAATGGGCCAGAATTATTGATTGACTGCCCTGCCCACTTCAGTTAAACATTTTGATTCATTCAATTTTCTTTTTATGTATGATTGTAGTTCACAGAGAATGAGTTCCAGCTGAGAACAAGAGCTGGCCATGACAGACATTGTCAGTTAGTCCAGGCTGATCCAACCTTGGTTTCTGCATATGGTATCAAGAGAGCATCCATCCTCAATCAGTCACGATACTTCCATGCAGTGGATGGACTTGACCTTGATGTCATGCATGATCAGCTGGAAGGCGTGCTGCCCCTTCAGATTAAACTACTTTTGAAGAAATGTATCAGGGAAGACGAATATTTCACACTTGAAACCCTAAATGACAGAATTGCAACATTTGATTATGGTTCACCGGAAATGAGCAACAAACCAAGTGCAATAAAGTCACAAGCATTATCAAATGACTCTGCATCTCTAAGTCAAACTGGTGTGTAATAATTATATTATTATTGTTATTGTAGCTGCCTTAATATAGCATGCACAGTGTATGAGTTAATTACTGGCATAATTCTAATTAAAGAAAGCCAGCCATTTTATACAATGTAGTTAACTTAAATATCATCATATGTAACAAACCCTTAAAATTTTCAGTGTTCACTGTGATTCCTCAAAAACCTTTGTTTTGTTCAAACAAGCTCTCACATAAAAAAAAAAAAAAAAAAAAAAAAAAAAAAAAAAAAAAAACTGATGTCACTTCATTAGCAACCGAATACTTACAATGTAGAATAATTTTAATTACCTTGAGTTCATTTTTGAGACAGAATTTTATGGTGTATCAAGCCAGACACTCTTTTAAGTGGTACACATAACTTCCATTTCATAACTTAGGTTCTCATTTGAATGTAGTTAAATAATAATAAATACAAACCACTTATCCTTTTTTTTTTATTTGTTCACATTGTTAGCTGCTCAGATGTGGTGCCTTGCAAGAATGTTTCCAATTCTTATTGGTGACTTGATTCCAGATGGTGATGAGAATTGGGAGAATTTCCTTTGCCTCCTTAGAATTGAAGAAATAGTATTTTCACCAGTGGCGAGCACTCGGTCGGCAGCTTACCTAGCAGTTCTTGTTGAGCAATACCTTGAGGAATTCAAAGAGCTATATGATAGACCATTGATTCCAAAGCACCATAACATGGTCCACTACCCAAGACAAATTATTAGGTACTGTAAATAATCTTATTCAATCAACACTGTATTGATGCCTTTGGTCATGGGCTGAGTAGCATAAGGGGAGAAGAGGTGTGTGTGTATATATATATACAGTTAAGATCAGTTACAGCTGCATGTCCAATCTGAAAAAGAACATTGACAGACACATCCACTTTGTACAAAAAGATTGTGCCGCCTAAAACATGCAACTGCAGAAAACCAGCCGAGAGTCCTATGGATGGTAATTGCCTCAAGGAATAGGTTATCTACAAAGCGACCGTCACAACAGAAGATAACAACCCTCCCCAAACCTACGTGGCCAGATTTGGCAGCCATCAAGGGTCCTGGTCTCGGATCTCTTTAGCTTTGTTAGCGCTAGGTAATCTAGGGAGGCCCCTTCTGGGAATTAATTATTACAATGTTGCTGTTTAAGGGCCCAGTTCGGGGCGCCTTTTGTGCCTTGTCGCGGCATGGTTTCAGAGGCTTTGATTGGGAATATTGTTTCAACTCTCTCCCTTTCATTTTTAATGCTGTTCCTTGACACTTTCTGTGGACTCGACAACTTTTTCTCTCTCGTAGGTTTCAATCGCATTGTTGTAGTTTCCTGTGTAGTAATTACTGATTGTTCATCTCTTGTCATTTTTTTGCTAATATGTGTTGTCACGCCCTGTTATGTAATCATCTTTGTAATGTTATGTCATCTTTTATACTGTAAACTTATTTTAGGAAATTGTAATTTATTGTTCACTTGCACTGCAACTGATGAAGGTCAGTGATCGAAACCTCTTTCATCAATTTTTTTTTTATCTTCTTACACGTAGACTTTTGACTGTATGTATATGTTTTCTTTTGCTCGAAGTCGTCAGTCCCCGTCTTTCATCTAAGCTAGTTTTATATATTTATGTGTGTGTGTGTGTGTATTATCACCCCATAGAGCTTAACTTCCCTTTATGTTTTAGAAGAGGACCACTGGTGAGGAACTGGGTGATGAGGTTTGAAGCAAAGCACAATTATTTTAAGAAGCTGGTGGACAAGATAAATAACTTCAAGAACATCACTTACTCTTTGGCAAAGCGTCATCAGGCACTTCAGGCATACTTGCTTCAAGCATCAGCTGGGAATTTCTTAAGAAACTCAATTGAAGTTGGGCCAGGTACATGTATGACAAGTTGACTTGTTTGTTTGCTTATTTTTTTTTAGTGTAAAGATCAAAACAATACAATCATGGAGTTGAACCAGTACCAGTCTGCAAAGGTGATAAGTAGTTAACCATGCTTAAGTATCTTGAAGAAGAAATATGTAAGGTACATCTCTAAGGGCTAATTAGTCTGCTGCATGGTTCAATGAAAGACGACCTGTAGGTCTATTAATTGAAGTACATTGCAAATGCAGGTTTTGGATAATTTTTCTTACTGCAAACCCTGTAAAAATAAAGGTGGTACATTTATCATACTCATAATTTTTGTCCTTATTTTATCAGGAGTGAAGTCTACTGTTGGTGATAGTGGCTTGAAACATGAATTGCAAGAGATTGATCCCTTAATAACTGAGGAAAGCATGCTTACAAGGTATCAGTAATTTCACTAACCCTTTTGACCATGCAGCCTTATTGTGTAAATATAAATCACACATTTTTGCATTTTTGTACATGAATCATGGCAGTCTGACTGATCTTATGAGAAAAAGATGTTGTGGACTAGAGTTAATGTAACTATGGAACCAGGAAGTGGGAGATATGTTGCAGTTTATTTTGTGGTCTCAGTTAATTTTATAATTTTACTAGTTAGTTTTTTTCTAACTAGGTGATTTTATTTTTACCTAGTTAATTTTTTTTTTTTTTTTTTTTTTTTTTTGGGGGGGGGGGGGGGGGGTGTCTAAATGAATAACACACTCACCACTAGGCTTAACCCTATCCCTATCCCTGTTGTCCCCCCTAACCCTAACCCTACTCTACCCCCCGTTTTTTCAGCATCATGCACTCCTAGATTTAAATAACATTAACTGTGACCAACAATTAACTGCAACAGATATCTCAAGACTAACAACAGCGGCATGATTTTTTTAGTGATATTTCTTTAGTCATTCATTTCCTAATTTTTCAGGACTTCATGAGCCAAGGTGTTTGGAACCAAGTATACTCGAGGTTCTGTTGTTGTTGTTGCTTTGTCTCACGGAGTTCCTGTTTTTGGGAAGGTGGACCAAGTGCTCATACTTAATGGGGAAGTGGTCATCTTGAGATACAAGATATTAAGAGTCTTCGAGTTTGTCAACCATTTAAATGCATATAAAGTTGTAGAACTGAATGAAATGGCCTGCATTAAACAAAAGAAACTCCAAGATTTCCATCCTCTTAGTCTGTGTAAGGGCTTTGGTCCATTTGCTAGAGATTTGATTGTTATATTGAGATACAGAGTGGACTGTTTTTAATAAGTTGTTAACTATACAAGTTGTGCATGACTTCATCCATGATGAAACTAGGACACAAAATTTCTATATTTTCCCTCTCCAAGATCAAACAAGTCCATTATTGTATTACAGATTGTGCAAGGAGTTAATTCATGCTTCAAGATCTCATTCACAGGTGTCATTAGTAATACATTGCACATACAATGTTTTGAAAAAATTTAGATTGTACATTGTAAAACCTCTTCTCATGAATTATGCCATGCTTTGTCGGAATCAGTCGCATGGTTCTTGCATACCCTGTAAATATTAGTAAATGTATACGTAACAATGAGATTAAGTGTCCTGAGTGGCCTAGCTTAAATTCTTGAAGAGAGAGACAGCGACAATGCAATATTGTAGTGCATAGTGGCATTGTTTTCATAGCAGAATCAGTAATGTTAAGGTGACTATAATTATATTCTGCTAATTTAATTACACATAAGTTCATTTATAACCTAGTTATATAACAGATAATTTCAACATTAAGCTATGTGTGGGTGTTTTTAGATGAAGAGTTAAAGGAAGTTGTAGTGGACAGACTTGGTTAAAGAATTGATGTTTTAAGTGGGTGACTTAGTAAGAAAACAGTTATTAGAAAACAAATCTAAATCAGAATAAATATTAGAAAATTTTGCTCGACTATTAATTAGAGGATGCTATTATTGGAATGACATTCTTTATCTATCCACAATAAACCAACTAGAAAACTACTTTACCAGTTTTGTTTTGCTCAGTATTACAATTCCAACATTATTCACTTTGTGTTTACACTTTCCTCTCTTATACTAGTTTTTTCTTTTTATACTAAAATAAGTGTAATTTTGCCCTTTCCACTTCTTTTTCACTGCACTTTTTTGTTACATATATTGTATCCGTGCATGTTTATTAAGTGGACAATAAAAAAATTCAAATACAACACAAAATATATCGACAGAAAAGGTATAAGAATCCAGAATTAGCCTGTCCGTACACTGTAAATGTAAAACTGATATGTAGATCTGGAAGCTTGCTTTTGGAGTCATGCTATATCTCAAAGACTGCCGAACAGCCAAGTTCCGCCCTGAGAGTATTTTTACTCCATCGTTTGACTTACTGTCAAATTACTCAAAATAAAGTGTTAATTTACTCAGTGTTTTAAGTAATAAATTTTACTCAAAGTTTTGTGTAATGAGACAAAAATACTCACTCAATCAGTGAGTAAGTATTTACTCACATGTTTGAGTAAATTTGAGTCATACCTTGTTTACTCAACATATTGAGTTGCTTCAACTCACTATGCTGAGTAAAAAATCTAACTCATGTTGTGAGTAACCTAACTCAAAATATTGAGTAAAATGGATACTTTACTCATGAAGTGAGTCAACTTTACTCAAAACCAAAAATGCTTTTTTGCTGTGCTCTGAGTTTCCATAAGTTAATCATTTTTTGAACTTCATTTAATCTATCCTGGAAATTTTGTTTCAAAACTTGTTCTTGATCACAGGAGAAGTGAATACTTAGGGTCTTAACACCTATACACCACTCAAGGCCCAGAGGTGTTTCTAAAGAGTTTTTGTTTTTTCCAACCCACATAGCTTTGGTTTTAGAAAGGTTCATTTTTAAGCCAGAACATTTTTCAAAGTCATTAAGGATTTGTATTCCTTTTTCGACTGATGAAATATTTGCTAGAGTAGCTGTCATGTCGTCGGCATAGAACAAAGACTTAGTTTCATCTTCCCCAATTTTTATGCCTTCAATATTCTCATTTGTTCTTATAGATATCGCCAAAATTTCAATGGCAATTAGAAATAAATAAAGCGACAGAGGGTCTCCCTGCCTAACACCCCTTTCTAGTTGAAAAGGAGAAGAGAAAAAACCATTGTTAAGAACACAACTTGACAGGTTATTGTAAAACGTTTGAATCCACTTTATGAAGGAGGGTCCGAAATTAAAACACTCTAATGCTTTATAAAAAAATTCATGTTCTATGGAGTCAAAAGCTTTTTCAAAATCAATAAACAATAAAACACCTGGTAACTATAATGATTCAGTATGAGCGATTATGTCTGAGATTGAACGAGCTGTTTCTCTGATAAACCTACCCTTCATAAAACCGGATTGATTTGCATGGATTACAGAGGGAAGAACATTTTTCATTCTATTTGCGATGACCTTAGTTGCGATTTTTGAGTCGACATTATTCAGCGAGATTGGTCTCGAATTTTCCAAAAAAATCCTGTCCCTTCCTTTTTTGTCGATCAAGGTGATGATCGCCTGCAAATAATATTGCCTTGTTTTCTCATCAGTATTACACATCAGGTTGAGTTCTCTAAATTAATATTTTTCTAATATTTTGACCCTTTATTAATAAACTTTAAATAAACTATGTCTTGAAACCTGATCTTGTGTTTGTGATTGAGTTGGCGGGGAAGCGTTTGATGATTGATCGATTGGGCGACCGAACAAGTGCTGTGGCCGACATACGGTAATAATAAAATTAATGACTAAACTAGTAGTAATCAAAGATTATGAGAGTGCGTTCGACGCCGTATAAATGTTTATACAGATACCTTAAAAGATTTCCCTAGCTGACTCTCAGCCTCTAAAAACCAACCTTTTTTCATCAACAACCGGGGTCTTACAGAACGATGTTTCAGTGACAAAGTCCATGCCAGTCTGATCGAAGACTGCGTTGCGTGACGGCACCAGTTCCCGTAGACTCACAAGTTTAATAGGACTAAAAAATGTTCATCAGCTTTCAAATTTCGTGCTAAATATTGTCACATTGACTTGTAATGTTTAAGTAAAAGTATATTTTTTTCCAACATTATTCTAAGCAGGAAGCTCAAATATAACTGAGTAAACATTTGCAATCGCGTGCTCGTT